>CAUYRT010014806.1:0-40692 GCA_963574885.1 Lepilemur ruficaudatus | reverse complement strand
GTGGGCCTCCAATCCGCAAACTCTGGTCTAGACTGAATAATTCCGGCTTTGGGACCTGCACTGACACCTTCAACCCCACCCCTACCCCACCCTTTGGCCAGGTGGAGGGACGGGATCTGTCCTGGGGCAGGGGTTCTCCGCACGTTAAAATCACCCAGGGAAAAGAAAAAAATATATATCGATGACTGGGTCCCATAGCCAGATATTTATCTGGTCCAGGCGGAGTTCCCCAGGTCATGTGCGTGCAGAGTTGAGCTCCCCCACTGTACTGAGAGGAGATGGTCTGGGGAGGAGGGTGCCCGGACGGCTGAGAAACAATGCCAGGCTAGAAACCCCTGCCAGCGTGTTGACTCTTGTCTGCCTTCCTTTTGTCTGGAGCGGGGGGAGTCATATGAACAGTTATGAAAAGTCTGAAATTATTAAAAGTTTTGGGCCGGGCGCGGTGGCTCATGCCTATAATCCTAGCACTCTGGGAGGCCAAGGCGGGTGGATCGCTCAAGGTCAGGAGTTCGAGACCAGCCTGAAGAAGAGCAAGACCCCATCTCTACTATAAATAGACAGAAATTAATTGGCCAACTAAAAGTATATAGAAAAAAATAGCCAGGCATGGTGGTGCATGCCTGTAGTCCCAGCTACTCGGGAGGCTGAGGCAGGAGGATCACTTGAGCCCAGGAGTTTGAGGTTGCTGTGAGATAGGCTGACACCACGGCACTCTAGCCCAGGCAACAGAGTGAGATTCTGTCTCAAAAAAAAAAAAAAAAAAGCATAAAGCTATTATCAATACCGATAACTCCATTACTGATATGAAAGCAAAGAGATACTCTAAATTAAGACAAAAGTAACACCAGTATTCAATATCCTCAAGTAACGAACCACATAGACTATTTTTATTACAAAAACAGAATTTTCCTGAAGCAGAGAGGAAATACCTGAAAATGTTATCTTCTGTATGTAGTAGTATATTGTATATTTTGCAAATTATTCTATATACTGAGTTTTTAGAATTTTGACTTCCTCCATCTTTCTTAAAGGTGCCCTTTAAGAAGACAGAATTATGATTATGCAATGTATCTACTAACAGTTTTATACCACGAGTCTTGGGTAAGTGTGTGTGAATGTTTAATGATTTTGTTAGTGTAATTTAGATGTCAGCCTTTCAAAATATTCTGTGTGGCAAGTACTCAAGTGAGTATTTTATGAACCACTAAATAATCTAAGCATGTGTGAAGTGTCATAGGTAGCTTCTACTGATATAAAAGGCGAGAATCTTGAAATTGATTATTCAGTCCACCTGAGGACCTTACTGAAATCATATATGTCTAAGCCAGGCACCGTGATTCACACCTGTAATCCCACTCTTGGGAGGCTGAGGTGGGAGGATCACTTGAGGTCAGGAGTTTGAGACCAGCATGGGCAACATAGCAAGACCTTGTCTCTACAAAAAAATTTAAAAATTAACCAGGAATGGCAGCGCATAGCTGTACTCCCAGCTATTGAGGAGCTGAGGCAGGACGATCACTTGATGTTACATTTGAGTTTACACTGAGCTATGATTGCACCACTGCACTCCAGCCAGGGTTACAGAGCAAGACCATGTCTCTTAAAAAAAAAAAAAATCATATGCCTAAAAACCTTCAAAATTCAGAGTTTTTGACTTCAACTTTTTGTTTGGGTGAAAGTTCTCAGTTATGAAGAGTTGTCATCATCTGTATGAGTTAAGAATTTATATTAATAATTCATCCTGTTTTTTGAACATTTGTTAGGGACAATTAAGGGAAATTAATAACAGGTTGATATCTTTATCTAAAATGCTTGGGACCAGAAATATTTTGAATTTTGGAATTTTCCAGATTTTGGAATATTTACATATATATAATGAGATATCTTAGGGATGAGATCCAAGTCTAAACATGAAATTTATTTATATTTCATATATACTTTATAAACATAGCCTGAAGGTAACTTTATATAATATTTTTAATCATTTTTGCATGAAATAAAGTTTTAACTGCAGCTCATCACATGACAATCAGGTGTGGAATTTTCCACTTGTGGCATCATGTCAATGCTCAAAACGTTTTGGATTTTTGAGCATTTTAGATTTGGGGTTTTCAGATTGGGGATGCTTTAGTACTATTTAAATAGTACTAAAAATAGTCTTTTACCTGAATTTATTGGGTTTTAGTTTAAGTATATACACTTATAGTAAGATTTTGCTATGTTTGAGCATTAACTCATCTGATTTAAAGTTGGTAACTAATATGTTTAGGTAACTCAAAGTTTTAAATATTAATTAAAAATTAAAACAATTTTAGATATGCATACAAATTAAATTTTTTATAGCTTGCCCAACATAGACAGCGGACTCAGTAGCGTTTCATATTAGGAACGTTTGAAGGAGTAGAAATAGCTAGAGAAGGGGGTCACTCTCTTTAGATATTCAGTGGACTTCATACGAAAGAGAGCTTAGATTGATGCTTTTATGACTCTTAGAGATAAAACAAGGTGGAAATGATAGTGAGACAGATTTCAATTCAGTAAGTGAGAACTTCCTAACAGAGCCATGGAAGACGCAGGGGGCTACTTTGATAGGTAGAAAATGTTCCATTCATTGGCCACTTAGTGGAGATAGGTAAAAGAAATATACTCCTTGGATAGGTAGTGGCTAGGTAGTTACATTACAAAGCCTTTGGAACCTCCTTTCAGCCCTGAGATGATTGTGATTCTGTGAACACATCCAGCTTTTCACTAAACCACTCACAGCATTTCATTGGTATTAATAATAGTAGAACAGTTTTAATGCAAGAGGATGAGTGGGAAGTGAAAGAAAAAAAACCAACCCTATTGTTAAATTAGTAAAGGATAAAAAGTAACTGGTAGCCCTTTCTTCTTTTGAGGTATTCTCATTATCATAATTCTTCTGGATTTTCTCGTTCCTGGCTTTGGGAGCAACATCATAATAGCAGTTAATCTCTGTTTCCTGTGCAATTGATTTTAGAAATGCCTTTGGCTTTAAATTATTAAGTTGCCTTTTGAACCAGCAATATGGCTGAAGTAGTACATCTTTATGGCTGCCTGTTAAAGAGTTAAGAACAAACAATAAAACCAACCAGTTTGAGTCTCTTATTTTGCCAGCAGCCTATAAAATGAATTTGCCCCAAAGGAAATGACAGGCATAAATGAATTCAGTGAAAGTTGATTTATTGGATTCTTTCTGTGGTTCCATGACATGAAATCCAAACAAGCTTGTATTCTGGATTCACTCAAGAAGCCTTTGATCTTTACTTCTAATTACATTGATGCCAGGATAAGTAGCTACGTACAGTTATCCAAAGCAGATAAAATTAAAGAATTCCTATATTAATATTAGCCCTTGGTCCTTTCTAAACCAGTACCATCAGAAAGAAGCTTTAAGAGAATGTAGATGAGCCTTGAAATTTTGCAGAACTGGTGGAACAGAATTTTTATTGAATTGAAATTCTTTTTTTCTTCACCAACATGGAATTCATACTTAAAATTGATGTTACCACCTGGTATTTAATCAAATATTTAGAAAGCCCCTTTTTAATCTGTTGCTTTATTTTTCATAGGCTAGCTTCTGAGCATTTAATACCCAAATATGTGCTTCCTTGGGCTTTTTAACTTTCCCTTGGAGGTTACCTCTAAGTAACATTAAAAGGAAAGTAGTTGGTAGTTTTATGTAGCACATAGTACTGAAACCCCTCTGAAAAAATGTTCATCTAAACTTCAGTATGAAGATGCTTCTGTTGTATGCCATTTAAAACAATTTAACTATAGAGGTATCAAAGTAGACTTCCATAAGCATAGACTTCACAAAGCAGAAGCTTCAGGCACAGAGGCTTAGATAATGCTTCAAAGAATGATTATTGCAGTGCTAGGAATGTAATAAAAGACAAATGTTCACTAGACCAGTTGTCCTTCAGCAGTTTAAAGAAGCAGAGAGACTTGTAGTTCACTTTTTCAGTGTTACATGTCGTTAGCATAGGAGTGAATTTAGTTTTAGCCTTTGGAGCCATACATGCGTGGATTTGAACCCCAGGTCCATTGCTTAGTCCTTGTGTAACAGTCAACCATTTAACCCCCGAGGCTCAGTTTTCTTCTAACGCATTTTGGATGGATATGGGAGAATTTACATAGTATCTGGCAAATAGTGGGCTCTCAGTAAATGGCTGTTAATATTGTTAATAATACTAAAATGGAGAAAAAATTTTTTTCTTAGAATTCCTCATTCATTTATTCCCAGTTTCTGTATACAACTTATATTTAATTTGACAGTTTATGCAAGTAAAGTCAGATCTATACCCTGCTGTATTTAAATTTTTAGAACATGTATCCTACTCACAATCTGATGTAACCAATAATAAAACTTCCTTACTTTTAACTTTTTTGTGATATTCTTTAAACCATCCACAAGGGATTAGGTTAAGAAATGATTGAGTGAAACATTTTACAAAGTGACTGACACGGAAGATAGGCTAAAACACAAACGCTGGGGAAAGGAAAAAGCACTTTAGAAAACTTAGAGATCTGAAATAAAATCTCAGAGCTCCTTAGATGATTTTGATATTAAATTACTGATGGTTGCTTTTTTTAATTTTAAATTTTTGGCTCTTTTATTTGGATTTCATGACAGTCTTATTGCCAAAACTATATCTAGCTTTGTAATAAAGTGATTCTGAAAAGTCATGTTACAAAAATTTCTAAGATAATCATACACTAAGAGTTCATTTTTAAAGGGAACCTTATTACAAATATCTGTGATAAAAATGAATCCTTTTGCAGAACCATAATCACTGTTTAATCTGTGAGATTTATGAGTTCGTTGTGATTGTGTGTGTATGCTCATACACACATGCCTTTCCAGGTTCTATTAGAGAACACTTGAGCAACATTTGCTATGTTGTTTACTACTTCTTGTATTCAACAACTATATAGTTCTTGTGTACAAGGTGTGGTGCTAGGTGTTGGTAACGCTGTCAAGAGTAATGACCCTCTGCCCTTAGGTTCCTTGATGTCTGGAGGGAAATCGATGGTTATAATATAGACTGTTGAGCTAGGTAATGGAAGTGGGCACATACTGTTATGAGAGGCACAGACAAGGATTAATTTTCCCTGAAAGCTTCATAGCTTCATAGGAGTGGTGACTGGTTTTGGAAGATGAGTAGGAGTATGCAGTAGAGAAATGGGTGAAGACTGTCTAGGCCTTATGGCAGAAGTTTGGTGTGACCAGGGCATAGGACTCACAGGGCAGAGGCAGGGGATGAGACTGGCAGTAAGCGAGAGGCAGATTGTGAAACCCGTTGTGTAGCTTATTTAGAGTGTAGATGTGTAACCAGAGGGCAACGTTGAGTTGATGTAGCATTTTATGAGTTGTTTGAAAATGTACCTCTTTCACTGTTTTGGTGCTTAGGAAAAAGCAAACCATTCTATGTCAAATGTCAAGTGTACTTTCATTAAAAATAGCAAATGTTTGTTGATTGACTATTATTTGCTTGGTGTTGTTGGATATGGAGGTTAATACATAATCTCTGATTGACGAACACTGTAGTGGAAATAAGTGGGTTTGGTAATAAATATTGCAAAAGTCTTAAGGATTGTCTTAGTTCAGGCTACTATAACAAATTACTGGCCAGGCGCGGTGGCTCACGCCTGTAATCCTAGCACTCTGGGAGGCCGAGGCGGGTGGATTGCTCAAGGTCAGGAGTTCGAAACCAGCCTGAGCAAGAGTGAGACCCCTGTCTCTACTAATAATAGAAAGAAATTAATTGGCCAACTAAAATATATAGAGAAAATTAGCTGGGCATGGTGGCACATGTCTGTAGTCCCAGCTACTTGGGAGGCTGAGGCAGAAGGATCGCTTCAGTCCGGGAGTTTGAGGTTGCTGTGAGCTAGGCTGACGCCAGAGCACTCTAGCCCGGGCATCAGAGCGAGACTGTGTCTCACAAAAAAAAAAAAAAAAGAAATATCTTTGCAACAGTTTGAAATAACAATTTTCGTAAATGTATGATTTGGATTATGTGTAGGTAAGGCTTGTTTTTCATTTGATTATTTTTTAAAAATACTTAAAAGAGACTGTTGTAATACTACATTATTTTGGAAGTTGTCCGTACATTTTTGGTTCCATGAGTTTCTTTCATGATGTAATTTACATTTGACAGTGTTGATAGAATTTCCTTTGAGCAGTAACAGTAAAGAGTGACACCATGTTACCGTTTTACTTGATTCTAGACACATACATCTGCCTTTGTTCTAAAAATGGATCTGTAGTGTTGCTCTGAGAGTCAGCTGTCTCTGTGTCTGACTTTCTGACTTTCTTTTTGAATTTCTGTCCTGTTTCAAATGATCACCTTGATTAACACAAAAAGGAAACCAAAAAAGGGGGTGAGGTGTAGGAGTTGTTCCATCTTTTAAATGTGCTTCAAAGTAAGTGCTTCAAAATGGTACTGTCTTTTTTTCTTTTTTTTAACACAAAGCATTTAGTGTGGCCACCCATTTTAAATTAGTGCTAACTTTGAAGATCAGGAGTTAAAAAAACTTATAACCTCTTCATTTTATACCTCAAGAAATTAAGACTTAGAGGAAAGGTTAGATACTTTGCCCAAGGTCACAGAGCTTTTTAGTGGAGGAACAGAGACCTGAACTGCAGTTTCAGAGTTTCCTGTTCTTTCCATGGTATCATATTACTTAGTTTTGTTCAACTTTGACTTTCAAAATGTTATGAAATAAGAGGTGAAATCAAATCTGCCTTTAACTGCTTAGATTGCTCTCAAACTTAGCAATTGACTTAATTGAAAACTCATCTATCTCTATAACCTGTTTTCGGCTTGGGGTTATATAAGCATCACCTGTGAAGCTTTTTAAAATCCATCCACTTCCGAAAATACAGAATCAGAATCTGTAGCTGTGAGACTCAGGTGTGTACGGTTTGAAGTCTCCACAGGTGATTCTGGTGCTGAGCCCTGATTATGAATAATTTCTCCAACCTTTAAATGTTGTTAATAAGGAAACTGATAAGAAAGTTGGAATATCACTTTTTTTAAAAAAAAAAATCCTATTAAGCATATCACTTTTAAGGTGGTTTTTGTACACATATAGGTTGAGAATCCCTAATTTGAAAATCCAGAATCTGAAATGCTCCAAAATCTGAAATTTTTTGAGTGCCAACATGATGCTCAAAGGAAATGTTCGTTGAAGCTTTTCAGATTTCTGACTTTCAGATTAAGGATGCTCATCCAGCAAGTATAATGCAAATATTCCAAAATCCGAAAGAATTTGAAGTCCAAAACACTTGTGGTCCCAAGCATTTTGGATAAGGGGTACTCGACCTGCATCTGGTATCAGCTGAGAGTGAAGGGTGGGAATTAAGACGAGGGGCAGGGAAGAAATGGAGGGATTTGTCTCTCCTGTGTACAGCGGAGTTCAGACTTACGTGGTGGGCAGTGGACAGCTGTTCTAGATCCTCGGAGTGGGATGATGCCAGATTGAAGGTGACAGTCTCATGTCTCTTAGCCTTCAGGCGAGACCTCTTTTTATTATGTAAAGACCTTTAAGAAAAACTCACGTTCTTCTTTCCCGCCCAATGGTCATAAATCTGAGGGTCATACTGTTTTCCTTCTCTCCTGATACCTGATAAGTTACCAAATCTTTTCAGCTTTTAGTTTTTAAATATCTGTTAGATTTATTGCCCCCTCCTTATCCCTGCTGCTACTACCCTAATATAGGTCTTCATCATCTCTTTTTTTTTTTTTTGAGACAGAGATTTACTGTGTTTCCCAGGCTAGAGTGCCGTGGCATCAGCCTAGCTCACAGCAACCTCACACTCCTGGGCTCAACCAATCCTCCTGCCTCAGCCTCCCGAGTAGCTGGGACTACAGGCATGCACCACCATGCCTGGCTAATTTTTATATATATATATATATATATATATTTTTTTTTTTTTTTGGTCAATCGATTTCTTTCTATTTTTAGTAGAGACGAGGTCTCGCTCTTGCTCAGGCTGGTTTCGAACTCCTGACCTTGAGCGATCTGCCCGCCTCAGCCTCCCAGAGTGCCAAGATTACAGGTGTGAGCCACCGCGCCCAGCCGGTCTTCATCATCTTTTACCTGAATAACTATAATAGCCTTCTAATTGATTTCCTTGTGTCATCCACCTTCCATATTCCTATCTATGGTACCACATTCCTTTATAAAATCCTTCAGTGGTTCCCCGTGCCCTAGAATAAAGTCTATACTCCTCAGTATATCATTCACAGCAGTTTACTACCTCATCACCAGCTGCTCAGAAAGCAGGTTATGTACCCTATACCTCAGCCATTATGGATATAATGTGTTCTTTCATAACTTTGCGTATGTTATTCTCTTTGCTTGCAATCCTTTTTTCAAATTGACCAGCCTTGTACATTCATATGAGTCCTTTAATACACCTCAGATGTAACCTCTCTTACGTGTTTCCTGCCATCCTTTTTCCCTCCTCCAGTTAGCATTCCTTTTTTTTACTTTTACGGTAATTGCCTGTGCACGTGTCTGCTCTCCCCATTAGACTGTGAGATCACTGAGGACAAGAACTGTAGGTTTCATTCATCTTTATATTTCCAGCATCTACTTCAGGGTCTGGCAGATTTGCATTCAGTAAATGTTTTTAAAAACAGATCTGAATTGAATTGCATTTCTCCACATATTCAGTTAAAAATTTAGCTTTGGTAGCTAGAGAACTGACAGTATTTTTTTCCCCTTTTTTATGAATATTTGCCTTTTCCTATTTTTTATGATTTTCAAATTACTTGGGATCTTTTTTTTAAATGGCTAAACTGTTTTCTCTCAGACAGCACAAGGCCTTACTTGTAATCATGCGAAGTGGAATATTACTATGATTCATGTCCTAGGCAAAGGGAGTTGTAAATAAGATGGCAGGAGTTGACAAATTTGTGTGTTTAGTGGAGCAGATATTTCTTTGCTTTCTATTACATCAGAATAAGTTGGCCATTGCATGAATTAGCTATTATGTTTTTCTTTGTATTAAATTTATGTTTACAAGGAGACAAAAAGATGATAGGTTCAAATTAAGTTATTCTTTTGTTCTTTTGATATTCTTTTTACCATTTCTCTAGGTTCCTTAGAACATGTTGTTCAGACACTTAACAAGCAGTGTGGTTTTGGGCAAATTATTCAATTGCTCTAGGCTTTAATTTCCTGTTCTGCAAAACAGATGATAATAGTACACATAGGGTTGTTGTGAGAGTTAATGAGTTAATCCATGTAAGGCACTCAGAATATGCCTGGCAGGTGGTGAGTATTCTAACAGCTGTTCAGCCTCATCCCGTGCCACTCCCCTCTGTTGGCCTTCATTCACTTCCTTGACTGTGCTAAGCTCTTTCCTGCTTCAGAGCCTTTGTGGATGCTTTTTTCTCTACTAGGATCACAATCTTCATCTGACTGGCTCCTGACTAACTTCAGTCTCTTGTTAGACTGGAAGTTCCAGGAGAACGCAGTACCTGGCACAGTAGTTTTGCAATAAATATTTATTGAATGAATGAGTAAATGAATAATAGAGTCAACTGAAAAAGAGAACAAGATCTCATCGAATGCAAAGTTGCCCCTTCAAGGTTTGTGGTCAGGGTAGGTTCTCTCATTTCAGGCAGGGAGGAAAAGAAAGGGTGTGTGTGTGTGAAAGAGAGATATACATACTTACAAATTAAATTGTGAAATTATAAATATTTAATGCTTGAAGTATTAAAATAGGATTCTACAAATTAATCGAGCTCTGCCTAAATGATAATCAATTTGAGCTTATTTTTACTTGCCCCCACTAATTTGGATATGCTATTGTTTGTGCTTTAAAGTGAATACATTCCACAGACTGAGTACGGTGCCCCGTGCCTGTAATCCTAGCACTTGGGAGGCCAGTGTGGGAGGATGGCTTCAGGCCGGGAGTTTGAGACCAGCTTGAGCAACATAGCAAGACCCCATCTCTACAAAAAATAGAAAAATTAGTTTGGCATGGTGGTGCACACCTGTAGTCCCAGGCTGAGGCAGAAGGATCATGTGAGCCCAGGAGTTTGAGGCTGTAGTCAGCTATGATGGTGCCACTGCACTGTAGCCTGGGCAACAGAATGAGACCTATGTCTAAAAAAGAAAAGAAAAAATTAATACATTCCATCCATACTTCAAAAAAGAAGCTCTTAGACAAACTGACTACTTCACTGCTGGGTGTGGTTTTAGAAGCGAAAAATTTGAGAGTAAATTGTAAGGGCACAAAATTGTAAATAAAATTTAATCATAGCAATGTTTTAAAAAATTCATTTAGGACATACACCAAGTGTTACAGTATTGGATTGGCTATCTTTGGGTGATAGAATTATAGATGATTTTTTCTTCTACTTTTTAGTAATTTCCATCTTTCCTATAAAGATTTATATAAAATTATAACCTGCAAACACTGTATCAATTCAATTCTGGATTATTATCCCTTTAGTATAAATTCCCTTAGTAGAGGCTCTTACTATGACATTTAACTTTTTGCGAAAAGGCATTAAAGTTGAAGAAAAATATTTAAAAAGGAAACTGTTATAAAAAGTCCATTTTAAGTCACAAAAATATAAAACTCTTATTTCAAAATTGTTATTTTTAAGTATAACATCTTATTTACAGATTTGATAATTATGTTATTAAGGAACTGTGTCATATATATCAATGTAGTTTTCTATTGCCCTGTCTTTGACTTCTGTTGTATCCAGACTGCTTTTAAACCCATCTAAGATTTATTAATTTTAGATATATTTTTCAATTCTAGATGTTCATTTGATTCATTTTTATAGATACCAATTCTGTGTTGAAAGTCTTCATTTTTAAATCCATATTGTTTATCTTTTTCTCTATTTTATTTAAAACATTTATAATACTTATTTTAAAGTCCTTGTCTGCTAACTTCATTATCTGGATCAGCTAAAAGTCTGCTTGTATTGTTTGTTTTTCCCTTGATTATTAATTACTTTTTTTGCTCTTCTAATGTCTACTAATTATTTATTGCATGCCAGACATTGTGTATAAAAGACCCATAGAAACTCCATTTGATATTGTCCATCAGAAAAGATTTTCTCTCTTTTTTTTCTTACACAGACAGGATCAGGGGCTTATCCTTTTAGTCCAGTATGGATTGGGTTGGGCTAAGGCTGGGTTGCAGGTTTTTTAAGATGTAGTCTTATACAATAGGCATAGCCTTCCAGGCTTTTGACTGGGAACTTGATACATCTAACTCTGTATCGCTGACAGACTGCTGAAGAGTCACTTGGACCCTTCAGAAGTTTAGAGCTTAGCTTGGTAACCTGTAGCCCTTATAGCCTCAAAATCTAGCAGATGTCTTGAGAGGGAGATTGGTTGAATGTTCAAAAGAGGACTTTCTCCCTTTAGCAGGACTTTGTCTCCTAAACACCGAGATGAGATTATAGGTGATTTCACTCTGCTTTTTAGAAGCCCTGGTTCTGACTCTCTAGCTTCCCATATGTAGCCCCAGAACAAAACCAGTCACGTTTGGGGCTTCCCAGATTCCAGTCTGTCGCATGTTTCTCTTTTCCTAAGTAGAGTCCTTCTGCATGGGCCAAACCCTAGTCTTGTCTGCACAGAATTAGAAAACGCCCTCAAGGGATAAAATGGCTAGCAAAAATTTCCAGAAAGATCCTCCGCATGTTCTTGTCACCTAGAATTAATATTCATCTAGTCCTCATTGATTGCATAGCTCTCTGATGTCCTTAGGATTTTTAATTTTGGTCAGTTATTTGGGTTTTTCCAGTTATAGCAAAAGTACAGCCATGCTATGACCTACTACATCTGTTTGAAAGTGGAAGATGTAATGTAAAATTAAAAGAAAACATTTTTCGGATTTTTTCCCCAAAGGATTTTATATTTATACCTCTTAAATGAAAAACATTCCAAAGTGACAAGTTTCATGGAAAATATTATTGCTTTTATGTCATTGACAAAGTCTAGAAGGTGTTTTGGAATAGCTTAAGACATCATTTCCAGACCAGCAGCTATTCCAATTAGCTCTGTTCTCGTCACTGATAAGACCCATTTGGTTGACACTCATCTGTGAAAACTGACATATTAATGACTAGAAAAGATTTCTGTCAAAAGGCAAATATAGTGATAATACTTAGCTTTTATTTTTTATGCTTGAAAAACTAAGAAATTCTACAGATGTAAAGATCTTTTCTTACATTTGCCATGAGACTTCAGGAAATTAGATTTCTTTATTAATCATAGCAGCAGCCTGGTGCACAATATTGTGTCCCATCATCTTTGTAAGAGGGACATGCTGTCGGTCATGTGAAAATGTGTGTGTGTTATGTGTGTGTTTTCTAATCTAAATTTGCTTGGACATAAAAAGCTTTCACCCAAAGGAGACTGCAGGAAAACTGGAGATAACTTATTACGTTCAAGAACAAGTGTTCGGGCCAAGCATGGTGGCTCATGTCCACAATCCCCATACTTTGGGAGTCTGAGGTGGGAGGATCACTTGAGCCCAGGAGTTCAAGGCTGCAATAAGCTATGATCATGCCATTGCACCCCAGCCTGGGTGACCAAGTGAGACCCTGTCTCAAAAAAAAAAAAAAAAAAAAAAGCCAGGCATGGTGGCCTGTGCCTATAGTGCTGGCTACTCCGGAGGCTGAGGCAGGAGGATCGCTTGAGCCCAGGAGTTTGAGGTTGCAGTAGGCTGTGATTGTGCCATTATACTCTGCTGTGAGCAACACAATGGGACCCTGTCTCCAAAAAATAAAAAAGAAGTAGCGTTTAACTGAGCAAATTCAATCTAATCTGTGATACATTTAGCTGCCCTCTAAATGTAATTCTAAAACCCAGAAGGTTTGGAAATTGATAGTCTTTTTATAACTTATTTGGGGGCAAATGTGACCTGAATGGATGTGAAGCTTATTTATATTTTTTAATCCCATTTAGTGTGAGTATTCATATATGTTGCTGCAAAAATTGTAATGTATTAGATTAGAGGATGCTGCTGTAAACCCCTTCTGGAAGTGTTACAAAATATATGTGCACTGCACATGAACTTTCTAAAATACAAAAAGTTCTGGAATTTGAAACCCTCCAAGAGATTGTGACCCTCTGTTTAACTTCCGTAATATTTAGTTTTCTTATCTGTAGAGATGTTAAAATCTATCCCAGTATATGTCTTAATAAGAATTATATGAAATAATTGATATATTTAAGCATTTGAGATATGTGGTATATAGTAAATGCTCAATTTGTTGGGCTTGTTTTTATCATTATCTTGGAATTTATATTCAGCTGTGCAGAGTTTGGATCCTAAAGCTAGAACATACTTCACCTATAAGTTAGAATTGTGAAGAAATGATGACATTGTTTTGAAACATTTGCAAGAGTAGATAGGACCAATAATGTATTTAATTTAGGGCATTAGATTTTTTTTAAGGGGCTGACATTTCTTGCCCCAAATTTATAGTAAAAATCAGGTGGGGTAGGATAATTTTGTCAGTTATTTTTTTAAAAATGTATACATTCTGAGTATGACCGTTAGAAATTATTTGCAACAGGGTTGTGGGGAGGGACACAGTAAGAAAGTTTCACATTATTCCCACCTGCCTCCCACCCTGCCATGGCTAAAGCCTCCCTACCAGATAAAAAAGGGACATAGAGTTGATTCTCAACTGGGTATTTCTAGAATATAAGCTGGGACACTGTCCCTAGCCATAAATCCATAAATTCAGTATAGGGAGGTAGGGCAAACAGGCAGGAACTTTGAGTACAAATACCCCATGTGGTTCAGGAATTTGGGGGGCAGGGAAGACACCCTGTCTCTTTTTTTTTTTTTTCTTTCTCCTCTTCCTCCTGACACCCTGTATCTTACTGGTTTCTCTTGAAGGAAAAGCACTCAATTTGAAGGATTCAAAGGAGGATTTCTTCTCTCAGGGGTCTCTTTGAGGTGTGGGGAGCCTCTTCCTTGGGCCTCAGTGATCTGAATGGGGTTTGCTGATTCAGTGTCATCCCCAGTGGCCTGTTTGTGGTTGGTGGGGCTCCTCTTTACCCTTTGAGGGACGTATTTCCAATGCTTTCTTCTCTTTTCATGGGCACTTAGTGGGGATGGGAATGGGAGGATGGCACGGGTAGAAATTTTACCTGCTTCTTGGTTCTCACTTAGCTCTGAGGAGCCTTGGAGCTCTGTGTGGTGTCTGTCAAGCTGGTGTCTCTTTCAAGGGGACTTTTCAGAGGTAGAATATTGTTTCTGACAGCCTTACAAATATACTTCTCTTTTAATACTTTACCTCCTTTAAAAGAAGTTACTCAGAATAGTGGACTGTTCCAGCGTGGCTTATAGCTCAGAATATTATGTGTTAATTTGGAAAGAATGTGGCTGGCATTCAGCACTTCTTTGAACCAGGACATATTACTTGTTAGCTGTATTGCTTGATTTTTCACATAATGTTACATGCCCATTTAAATCATAAATCTGAATTATGCTATATTACTATAAAACCTACCAGTGTTCCCTAGAATAGCATGGTAATAATTTTTGTAAGAAAAAACAAGTAGTAACAATACATTGTTTCTATTATGAGAACAGAGTAAAGATAATAACAAAACAAGCTTCCAGGATACATGAAGTCATTATGACTAAAAGTCATGTATTGTATACATACTTCATATTTTTAATTTTATTATAATAATTGGTCTTCCCTGTCATCCCCACAAGCACGTTACAAAGATAAATACATTCTTCTCTCAGCTCATAATTTTTAACCTCAGAAATATGAAATGTTGATGTCTTAGGGTTTAGGGAATAGAAAACTGCAAAAAAATGAGTTTTCTATATCTGTTGGAAAACAGTATGGCTTTATAAACACAATTTGCAGGGCAGATAAATTATAAATTACGTGGCTAGCGTTAGTGAGTGGTGACAGAGCCAGACAGGCTGGTGTTGGCAGGACAACATGCAGCCCGGAAGCTGCTGCCCTAGGTGGACGACAGTACTCAGTAAAGAGGGTCAACCAGAGTGGGTTTGCAGGGGCTGGCCACATTTTGCAAACTTCTCTTTCCCTAAAAACCAACCAACAAACAAAGAAAAAACCTTTGTCTTTTGAATATTTCTCAGAATTCAGAAATTTTTTTTTTTCTTTTCAGAAAACTGAAGAATGGGAAAAATATAAGACTGAAGCAGACATGGAAGAGTATGTATGGAAAAATAGCTCCTCAGAAAAAAATATCCTGGAAACACTTCTCCAGATTAAAGCTGCCGAGAAAAATACGGACGTAAATAAAGAAGAGCTCCTTGGTACTAAAGAAGTTGAAGATTACAAAAATTGCGTTGTTACTCTTAAGAACGAGGGGGAAAATGAAAATACCCTTTCTCAGTACAAAGAATCGGTGAAGAGACTGTTAAATTTGACATGAATTACAAAGTAGAAAAATCTGCTTTATTTATTAATTTGATGATGGATATAATCAATACCTAATTGGATATAAAATTGAAAATGTGAAAAAATCATTGTTTTATATCAGAGTTAAAATTAATTCCTTCCATACTAATGCTCACTGGCAATAATTATTCCATAGTTTTCTTATTTGTACTGGCACAATTAGACTAATTGGATCTCTGATATTTTCTGATTGTAAAGTGTTTTTATTTTATTTCTACACAACAACTTTAGCATGCATATATACATGTACTTAATTGCTATTTTGTCACCTGCCACCTTTCTTTCCCCACAAGCTGGCATTCAGCGGTTGCTTTTGTGAAATGATTTTGGTTATTTGGGACAATAGGCCCAGGACCCAGTCCCCTGACTTGCAGATCAGTACTGGTTCACATGGCTGCTGTCAAGCCAATCCATTTGTCACAGTTTCCAATTCTGGTCAGAAACAGGTCCTCAGCAGTATTTTCTAACCTGAAATGTTTGTTCCATCCCTCCCTTTTGGGGGCACTTTATGTTGATTCAACTGTGTCGAGCATTCTACTTTCCATATTGTCAGGCTCATTTGCCAGGCCCAAGCTTGCAGAAGAGTAGAAGTGGAGATTAGCTGGTTTTCATCCCTTTGGATACCCCAGTTAGAGCTGCCACAGCTCAGAAAGAGGTGACATACAGGACCTTGAATTTAATTGGAGTAAATGACAAAATAAGAACTACCCTAAGATATATTCCATTCAATTTCACTGTCCAGTATTTTAAAGTATACCTATAAACTTTTTCTTACCACTTCCATAGTTGTTGACAAGTGATTAAAATCAAAATAAAGGAATTATTGAGCGTTTATTTGCCTAACAGACTTACTTTGTCTAACAGAATTAGGAATGTAAATAAAAGCCAAAAGGAATTTCAGAACAATTGCCTAAGACATTTGCATAAGATGAAGGTTGAGCTGGGTGGGCACAGTGGTTCCTGCCTGGTAATACCAGCACCTCTGAAGGCTAAGGCAAGAGGATCTCCTTAGGCCAGGAGACCAGCCTGGCCAGCATAGCAAGACACCCCGCCTCATCTCAAAAAAAAAAAGAAGGTATGATTTGGTAATTAGTAAGGCCAAGGCTCTAAAGGATATAAAGGATAACAGGGAAGAGACATATGTTGTGTTCCATTTGATGGAAATAGTGAATGTAAGGCAAAATAGGTAAAACAATTTTTAGATCATGTTTAGAACATAGTTTAAGAAATACATTAGTTCATTTAGAGACTCATGTGGGGTTAAGGAAAATTCAGATGCAGAAACAGGATTGAGGATGGAAACATTTTGAAAAGAGTAGAAGCTAAGAAGAGGTGTCACTTGGGAACATGTGAAGAAGTGGTAGCTTACGGTGGTCTATCCTGTGGAATAATACAGTGTAGATAAGGGCAGAGGGAGTAATGATCTGTAATAAAGAATTTGACCAAAAGGAGGTCTGGCCTTTACCCTCTCTGATAGGAGTGTCTTTGTTTAGTTAGGGTGGGTGCTGGCCCCAGAAGATCTGAGGATGGGGCCAGCCATGCCAGAAAAACCAGCCACATGATTTAGGGTGAAGGCTTTGGGTCACATGGTATCAGTCCCCTTGGGGAGATCAACTACCCGGGCAGACAGTCAATCATACCTACATAATGGAACCCAATAAAAGCTCTGAACATTGAAGCTCGGGCAAACTTCTCTGGTTGGCAGTACTCCATGCATATTGTCACACACTGATCCTGGGAGCTAAGCATTTTGACCCTTTCTGGACTTCAACCTATGTGCTTCTTCCCTTGGGTGATTTTAATCTCTATCCTTTCGCTATAATAAACCATAATCGTAAGAATAATAGCTTTCATTGAGTTCTTTGAGTTATTCTAGTGAATTTTTGAACCTGAGTGTGTTTTTGGAATGACCACCAAACCTATACAGTCGATGGTAGAAGTGAGGCCAATTATGTAGAGCAGCGGTCCCCAACACTTTTGGCACCCGGGAACCAGTTTCATGGAAGACAGTTTTTCTACAGGCAGGTGGGGCGGGCGGAGGCGGAGCGCAGGTGGTGATGCAAGCCATGGCGTGGCTGTAAATACAGATGCTGTTTCTCACCCGCCACTCACCCGCTGTGTGGCCCAGTTCCCAAGTTTTATGGAAGACAGTTTTCCATGGATGGGGGTGGTGGGGGGAAGTCTGCGGCCTGCTCCATGGCCTGAGGATTGGGGACCACAGATGTAGAGGACTGTGCCCTCTTGCAGTTTGCAACTCCAGGCGACTGACCTCAAGGCTCTGGGGTTGCAGCCATTGATGCCTAATGGCAAAATCTTAGAGCTGAAAGATTAATACAAAACGCCTCAAAAATACAACAGGTGCTGTCATTGTAATTTTAACAATAATAAAGTAGCACTTTTTTTTAAGGCTAGTCTAGTGAAGCAGTGGGAATGAAGAAGGAACAAAGGAATCTGTAACTGGTGTGATCAATTAGCTATAAACACCACTGCACTAGGACCAACCAAGCAGCACTATTTGTCATTAATTAAATCCTTGTCCTTTAAAGTTTTAATTGATCCAGTGTATACAATGAACATAATCATGTTCATCCTTATAATGAGGATTCAGGGGACACTGCTGTATTGATAATGCACCTATTTCTGACTCCAGCCTCAAGTTGTATGGCTCAGAAGTTGCTTTAACATTTAGGCAACTAAGATAAAGATCAAATCTCTTTCATTACTTGTACGGAGCTTTAATTCTTTCTTTACATAATTTCTTTCCAATATTGGTATTTCATAATTCTAGACAGTTAACAGAGTTTTTATTTTTTAAAAAAGATCTAGTTAGTTAGACTGTTGGAAAGATTTCATGGTTACTAAATGGGTGCAACTACCTTAGCTTTAGTTATTGACTAAGCCTTGAGATCTTTCATTGTTTTGTTTTGTTTTTAAAGAGACAGGGTCTAGCTCTGTTGCCCACACTGGCATAATCAGCTCACTGCAGCTTCGAACTTTTGGGCCCAAGCAGTCCTCCTACCTCAGCCTCCCAAGTAGCTAGGGCTACAGGTATGCCACCATGCCTGGAAATTGTTTCTTTTTTTTCTTTTTGAGACAGAGTTTCACTCTGTCACCCTGGGTAGAGTGCAGTGGGGTCATCGTAGCTCATTTCAACCTCAAACTCCTGGGTTCAAGCGACTCTCCTTGCCTCAGGCTCCCAAGTAGCTGGGACTACAGGCACGCACTTCCACACCTGGCTAATTTTTCTATTTTTAGTAGAGACAGGGCCTCACTCTTGCTCTTGCTCAGGCTGGTCTCAAACTCCTGACCTCAAGCAATCCTCCCATTTCCGGCCTCCCAGAGTGCTAGGATTACAGGCGTGAGCCACTGGGCCAGGCCCTATTTCTTAATAAAATTTTACTCAGAAGTTCTCTTTGGTCCCTTCGGCTTCCAGGAAAGTGTAGTTGTTTTTGCTTCTTGACTGATTGGTCTGTTGTCTCTCTAGTCCAGGTTTACTCAGTTTATCTGATAGTCAAAAGTAGAGGCTGAAGAAGAGAAGGATTATGTCTATTTTCTTACAAAGGTAAATACGTTTACCCTAATTATGATCATTTCTATGAAACTACCTACTTTAAGGAATGAATAAAATTCTGAGAAACTCCAAGGAAGAAAAACTTTTTCATCCTAACAGCCCTAGTTTGTTGGAAGACCTCTAAGCAATTCATACATACTTAAAGGAAGATAAGTTTTTAAAATCTTTGTATGAAAATTTAGGCCAGGCGTGGTAGCTCACACCTGTAATCTTAGCACTCCGGGAGGCCGAGGTGGGAGGATCACTCAAGGTCAGGAGTTCGAAACCAGCCTCAGCAAGAGCAAGAGCGAGGCCCCGTCTCTACTAAAAATAGAAAGAAATTAATTGGCCAACTAAAAATCTATAGAAAAAATTAGGCAGGCATGGCGGTGCATGCCTGTAGTCCCAGCTACTCGGGAGGCTGAGGCAGAAGGATTGCTTGAGCCCAGGAGGTTGAGGTTGCTGTGAGCTAGGCTGACGCCACAGCACTCTAGCCCAGGCAACAGAGTGAGAATCTGTCTCAAAAAAATAAAATTTATACAGACAGCTTCCCGAATTATTTATTTAAATATAACTTTAAATCTTGATATCCCTCCCCCAAAATAGCATGTTTTTTCCTTAATACATTAGGAAAGAAATTAATAAAATTCATGACACCTAAGATATTAGCAAGTTTAGATAAATTGATTACATTTTTAAGTCAGATTTTTATCTGTGGTTGTTTATTCCATTGATAGAAATTTTGTATATTTCCTTTATATTAAAAGAAATATTCTCTTTTTCTACCCAGTATCAATATTGCAGAAAGAAAAAGAAATATCTCCTAAATTTGTTTTAACATCTAAGGGAACAGTCCTATTTTATAAGTCTTGTAGTAGGATTTCTCCTTATCTATTCCTTATTCTTATTGCCTATCTTTTAATATCTCTTCTCAAATTAAGAACAGGTTTCAGGAAGGAGATAAAGGGCCTAAAGTTTAAATTCTTTAGAGACTTGAATTACAGTATTCTACATGTAAGAAGCTAAGATTTAGGGTATAAATCTGGTGAAAGATTTGTACAGAGCTGATATACCTAGAGCTGATATTTACACCTGGGCAAACAGAATGTTTGCAAGTGATAGATATAAAGTAAAACTCCCAAGCTTTATTCAACAGAAATCAGTACAGAAAACCCAAAGAGCTCAGTGCTATAATTATTGAAAGGAGGATGAAGATGGATTGGGACTGAGAGGGATTAGTCAACTGAACCTTGAAAGCTAGATAAAAATCAGGAAACATTTCCTTACGGGTTAGTAACTGTAGTAGTGCTCTTTTGCTCAAACCACTAAACGTTTTTATTAACATGTGACAATAATTGGACCTTGACTGGGAGACTAATGTGATGATGTTATGGTGTTTTCTTCTTGGTATGTTTTTTTCATGCTTACTGGGAAAACAGAGGTTCTTAGTCTAACTGTGATTTTTGAGCATCAGCTGTTGAACCAGCTTACCCATGTTTAATTAAGTCCTGGCTTCACTACTTAATAGCCATGTGACTTTAGGCAAAGAGCTTAACCTCTCTTCACCTCAGTTTCCTCATCTGTAACATGTGATAATAGTATAATGGTTAATAATAGTATAGCTAACTCACAGAGTTGTAAGGATTCAGTAAGTTAATACCCCTAAAGCACTGCAAACAAACAGTATCTCTCATTTGGCTCTAAATAACAACTGCAAGGTGAGAATTTGGGAACTTTGGCAAAAGGAACACTACTCAAAAAATGGAATAGAACTGGGTATGGTGGCTTATGCGTATAATTCTAGCCACTCAGGAGGTTGAGGCAGGAGGATTGTTTAAAGCCAGGAAGTGTGAGGCCAGCCTGGGCAACAGAACAAGACCCCTGTCTGTAAAGAAATTTTAAAAAATTAACCAGGTGCGGTGGCGTATGCCTATAGTCCCAGCTACTCAGGAGGCTGAGGCAGGAGGATCGCTTGAGCCCAGGAGTTTGAGGTTGCAGTGAGCTGTGATCACGCTATTGCACTCCAGCCCGGGCAACAGAGGGAGACTCTGTCTCTTAAAAAATAAAAATGGAAATGATCAAAAAAGCAGTTAGGTTTATCAAACATCAGCCTTTTTTAGGAAAACTCCTAATATAGTTTTTTTTTTTTTAACCAAACTGCCCTTGTATTGCAGAAAACTAGAAATGATAACCCTTGAAAGCTTACAATCTCACTACAACTTTTAAGAATTCTCCTTCAGAGTGTTACATTTTTTAATTTGCCTGGATCCTGACTTTCTCCGTCCTAGCTGATATTGGCCCTGCTGCTTTTGACAGCATCCAGAAGCAAGGATGGCCATACAGCAGCAAAGAAAGATGATAAAGGTACAAAGGGCCGCTGGAATCAGCCAGGCCTTTGGAGTCACAGATGCCCCATCAGGGGTCTCGTCTCCATTTGCAGACGTGTGGTTTCTGCTGTTGTACCCCTTGGTTTTGTTCAGTAACTGTTTGCTGCTGTTGAGTTGGGATAGGATAGGCTTATGAAAAAGTTCTGTGCCTACGGGCACGAAGAAAGGAGAAACAGTCTTGTTATCTGGATTGTTGATGAAATCAGTACCTGGTGACACCGTATTTACCTTTGTGGTAATGGATTCATTCAGGGAAGTGAATCTTGCCCCAAAATCTGTGGTTAACTCCTTGGAATAATTGGTCTTGTTTGTATTTACAACCAAATCTTGATGTGTGGTTGATGATGGAGCCTCTATTGACGCCATCATAGGGTTTATCACGGTGGTTTGTTGTTTATCTAAATTCATAGCTTTTAGAATCCTTAGTCTGTCCCACCTATCAGATGAAGAGCGGGTATTTAGGTATGTAGAAGGTGATTGTCCAAAAACCAGCAAATCCGGATCTATACCTGAAAGATAAGTAAAGCATCAATCATTTTATTTTTAATTTAGAAGAGAAAACGTTAAAGCACAGTTTGGAGAAGTGTTGGATTTTGCCATTATGAGTTACTGAACTAAGCTGAATTCGAGTTCTACGGCTGCAGACTTCTGAAAGGCTTAGAAACATACTGGCTACATTTGAATTTACCTTAACTTTCTAGGGCACTTTCTGTTATGAACAACTGTGGCTATCCCCAAGGAGAAGGCTTTGTGTCTGTCAGAGCTTTTCCATAACAACAGGGAGGGTTAGTGTGAAAGCTGCAGAAACAGTAAACACTTGAGATACAGTATCGCATTTTTAAATAATGTTAAACAAAACAGGTCTTAGAAGGGTGCCTGTATTCAGAGCCTCAAATTTCATCCCCTTCAGTCCCTGAGGGTCCTGGTTTGTCTTTAATATTTTCTCTCTTCTTGAATACTAAGTTCTTTCCCTTGGACTTCAAACGTGCGCACAAACTGCTTTGTCTTTAAAGGGGAGGAAAAAAACCTTCCAGCAGCTTTCCAGTGGTCCCTGTTGGCGACCATTTCTCTCTCTCTCTTCCTGCAAACATGCCCACATCCATTGCTTCTGAGGGATTTGTGTCCTTATTTCCTGATCACTTGTGTCTTGTTGTTTTGGCTTCTTTCTTGTCCTTGATACCTCTGGCCATCCTGTCCTTCAGATTCTCCCAGGACTCCCTGGACCACAGACCTGCCTTGCATTTTACCCCAGGTGGCCTGCCTCTCATTTTTACTTTCTTTTGCCAATTCTATTCTTGCTCCTAACTGGTTGTGTGGTTTCCACAATCTTCACTCCTTGGTCTTCAGCTGTATTTTCTCTTCACCCCCCACCCCCACCCCCTATACACACACACACACTGATTGTCCTCAACTGTCACCATGACATTAACGGCACTGAAATCCATATTGCCAATTTTTTCCCCCCTTTCCTGAGCTCTGATCTCATTTCTCCAGTGCTCTACTGGAGATTTCCACCTGGACATCTCACATCATCTCTACCTGAATATGCCCAAAGCCAAAAGCATCATGTCAGCCTCCTGTCTCCTTTGTTGGCATCACTATTTTTCCATCCCCTGCTGGAGTCTGTGCTGCAGAGTGATTTGGACTCCTCTCTCTCCTTCATTCCCTTCATTCAAAAGGTCACCAAGTCCTATTCGCACTTTCTTCCCTATGTTCTGGTAATTATCCCTCCTCTCCATCGCAACTACGAGCACCTCGTCCTGACCCTTATGCTTCCCTGACTAGAGTTCCTACCCTGTGTCCTGCATATAGTTTTCCTAGACTGAGATAACCAGACATTGCCTTGTGGTGTTTTCTCATTAAATGTCAATGTGGTTCCCTGTTACTGACAAAGTGAACCCCAAACTCTATCCACAGTGCTTTTGATACCTGGCCTTACCCTACCTTAGCCATACTTTCATTGCAACTCCAAATGTCCCCTTATAGTAGCCAGACCAGTTTTCCTGCTTTCCCACCATGATATAGAACTCCTTCTCTTGTCTCTGCCTTCCTCCATGAAGCCTCCCCTGAATAAACTAGTTTTCCTTGGTTTCCCCTTCCTGAGCCTTTGTACTGAGGCAGTTTCACACATTTTTGCATTTAGTTGTGTATTTTACACTAATTGTAAGACTTGTCTCATCATCTAGATTATAAAAGAACTTGAGGGCAGAGAGATGACTGCAGTCTTCTGCAGTGTTGAGACTAGCCTAGAACATTAAGTTTTTCCACAAATACAGACTGATAAGGAAATGTATCTCCTTTGGATTTTGATGGCAAAGTCTGTTCTTTTATGGTGACTGATTTGCACCCTAAGATTACATACATGGGTGAAGGACACATAAATATGTATTTTTCTAAAATAAACTACATTGACCCCCGTAATATGCTGAAATAAAAAAAAATACATTGGTTATCTTGGGGTCAAGGATATGCTAATTTCAGTAAGCGGTGGTAAGTTTCCCTGTCCCTGACACTCATCCTTGCAGAATCCTTGTACGCAATGTCCACGGCCCTCAAAACTGCCATTTAGCATTCTCTTTATTTCCTAGTGGCACCCTCAGCCGCTGTAGTAGAATTGCCTACTTTGGCTCTTACTGAGGGTTCTTGAGATAGGTGAAACACAGTGGGTAAGCTCTTGTTTAATCACATACGGTTTATCATCTGGAATGAACTCATTGCTGAACACGCCAATCTAAAGGGAATTTTCTTTCAGGTTTCTGCCCTAGTTGTGCAAAACTTTTCCAGACAGAGTCACTGGAAAATGATGATTTAGAGACTTATACATGGCTATTGGTGGCCAGTTTCTAGGCTACATGCCTCTACTAGAGTCTTACTAACATTCTTCAAAAGTCTTTAAACGGATAATCGTTACCGTCTGTTATGTTGTACAAAATGGCACTGGTTCCAGGTTCTAATATGCAGCTCTCCAGTGTCGGGCAGTGGACATGCAGGCAGTTGACATTGTCATGAACGGGATCGTGGTAGAAGACAGCCAAGTTACAGGAAACTGAAAGGGAAACAGGCAAGGGACGTCTGCAGATGGTTTTGGTTTCCACCAGTGTGATGAGCTCTGAGTAACATACAATTCCTTTAGGAACACTATATTAACACAGGGCTATGTTCAGACATTTTACAGAATGTTATGGAATACTGTAACTGCTTCTATGAATATGGAAAATGCCTTTTTAAAAGAAAGTATCTACTGATTTCCTCTAAGTAATCTTTCATACCTTCCATTCCACACAGGATACCTGGAATCATCATTTTCTAGTCCCTGTATTTTACATTCATGAAAACTTCAACTAGCTACCAAAACCTCTTGGGACTTATATATCACGTTTCTAGGTGCAACGCCCTCTCAGAATGCTAAGGGACTGGGGATCACTGGAGAGAGAAATAGGAAAATAAAGGGACGGATGCTGTAGAAGAAGAGGGAGGAACAGGAAGGGCGAAAGAGTAACTCCTGGGAGAAGCCCAGGTGCAGCAGGCCACGTGAGCGTCCCCCTCGCCCCTGACTGCAGGTGCAAAACCCCATCCAAGGAAAAGCCTAGTCAGTGCCCTCTAAAGAGGCAGGGAGTAGGTAGGCAAGGATGTTAGCAGGTGGCATTCTAGAGGGTGGGGGCACACAACTGTCTTGTGCTGTCTCCCCTTTTCTAAGCAAGTTTGCTATTTAAAACATGTTCTCTTATTTATGGGAAACCTGAAGTCACCTTTGTCAAGTGCAGATCTTCAGTCTGTCCTCCCTAAAGTGCAACACAGATTTTACTCCTGCTGCAGTGCAGTAGGACCACGTGATGGGAAATATCCATTGGCCAAAAGGTATTGACTTCTTTAGTAAACTAAGATTACAGAGGGATGGCTCCTGATGACCAGACCTCAGCACGCCTAAAGAGCTGTGGAATTGCTGCCGGCAGAACCCTTAGTGCTTCTGTGTAAGGGAGTTACATCTCCACCGTGACTTTCAGACATCCTCATGTTTCACACCCTTTATTTTTCCAGAAGGAGAAGAAAAGGGCAAAAGCTAGTTAATAATACATTGCTAATACATTATAGTTTACAAATACGTTCCCTGAGGACTATGCTGTAAAGTTTAAGGGAAAGGAATGATTTTTAAAAATTCAAAAATGAAGATACTTAAATTTCTGATAAAGTAGTTGATTCTGTAGACAACAATTTTGAAAGAAGTTTTACATTCCTTATATAAATTTCAGAGTGCCAGCTCTGAGCAGGATTGTGGCATTTTAAAGTTATGGCTTCCAGTGAAAACTGGGCTGTGCCTTCCTGCCCTTTCTTGTTCTGAAGGAAGAAAGCCACACAGCTTGGAAATTACAGAGGCCCTAAAATCATGGGATTGTTCTGGATGATTACATGGGAGTGTTCCTGACAGTCTAGAGGCCACCAGGCTTCCCTGGTGTGGAGAGTCAGGTAAATTCGTGCCCTGGGGAGACTTAGAAACCGTACTGCCCCTCCCTCAGCTCCCCTCAGTGAAGGCGGTTGGGAGTTAGAAGCATCTAGAAGTTGGAAATTGGAAAATGATTCCCCTTTATTAATTGTTCTCTTTGTGCCTGATAACTCTGGACGCCTTGGCCTATGACAGCTTCTCACATTGTGGTCTCTTGACAGTCTGTTTATATTCTCCAAGGAGCTCCAATTTTCACCTTGGAAATCTCACATGCATAATCGGAAAAGAGGCGTGGGCAATTAATAAGTTTGTGTCAAACCACGGACAGAAAGTGTGGCACAACCAAGGGAATTATTTTAAAGAGCTATGTTGCTTTTGTTGTTTCTTTTCAAGCAGCTTTAAAATCTTGGAAAAATGAAAGAAATGAAAGAGGTCTTTAGGCAATTGTAACTTGAAATTCTGCAACAGTGAAATGTTTTCTTGATTACAGGTCTTGATCATATTGTGTATCCGGATGATGCCTTCACCTGGATTTTATATGACAGACAAAACATCTGTTAGGAAAATTTGAAAATATGATTTTTTTTTTTTTGCTATTTGACATATGTCACCCTATTTCTTTCAAACCATGAATCCCACTCTAAATTCCTGTTCAATACATTCCACATTTGGTTAACTCAAGCAAGCACATTGAAAAAATTTGTTATGATATTAATATCACCAAAAGGTACTTGGAAAAGAAAGTTATTATAAACATTTTTGAAATCATATATGTTATATTTTGGGCTGTGAAAATATTGTTAGTTAACCCTGCAGGAAATATTTTCATTTAGCACTTTGGTAAAGAAAGGATTCTCTGTTTCCTGCAGGTTCTATAGCATTCTGGGTCATTAATAGATTTGTAAATAGAGCCTGCTTGGGTCCAGACTGCAAAGTCAGTTTCAGTGGCCCTTCTCTCTCTCCTCCTCCCTCCCTCCCCACTTCCTCATATCAGGGCATTTTCTCTAGTCCTTTTCAACTATTCACTGGCCTATGCCTACGACTCCTTACTTAGGTCTTCAGCCTTGGAAGTTTTCTCTTATTTTTGCTCAAGCATATCGTTAATACTCACCATCCTTCCGAAGACAGCAGCTCCTACTGCACTTCTGGCCAGTGCTTTCCGAATAATACTTCAAGAACTGCGCTCCCAGCTTCTGAGACTCCTCCAGATTGATCAGAAGCCCCGGGAAGCGACGGATCCAGCAGTCTCTGTAAAAAATGGTGGGTGAGCAGAGAGAGTCTGATGTCCACCCCATGCTCAGGAGCAATATCACATCTGCTGCCACCACTGCCGCATGCATTTCTCTAGTGTGAAGGAAGTCTCAGAGATAAGTCTGATTTCCAGGTAGAAGCTAAACATCAGGGTTTAGGACAGTCTCTGGAACTTCTGGGCTGTTGCTAAGGGAGAAGTTCCACTGGTCTTTTCTGGAGGGACACCGTCTAGAAAAATGAGGCCATTCTTTGCATATTGATTTTTCTTTTCTTTCTTCCCAATTGAGCCGGAGGTGAACACTTGACTTCTTGCCGTTCTTTCTGGACACTTTCCAGGCGATTTCAATACTTTGTCCCTTAGCCTCTTGAAGACGTGGATTCTCTCCTCCGCTTTTCTTCTTTCTCTGAAAGTGAATAGTCACAGACACCTTTTGCTAAGTAAATATAAAGACAAGTGGAAATCCTACTCCAGAGTCTTTCTGAGGAAAACAATCGTTTAGTCACTTGACGTCAGATAAAGGAAGGATCCATTTCACTACAAACAAGACATCTTTTTGTGAGGGCACTTCTGTATGGTTTTTAAAGAACTTGTGGCTGCAGATTTTTTAAAAAATCATTTCTTTATTTCTTTGAATTTAAGTTATGGCCATTCAGGTTCCAAGAAAATCAGTTTGTACACTGGTTTAGGTTTTTTTTTTTTCCTTAATAAAAAAAAGCCCTTTGAAAGTAAATAAACACTGAAAATGAACTAAAATTTAAAATTTTAATTTTGCAGTGATTGAGAAAACATTGAATATAGATCCTAGTTACTTCTTGGGGCCGGGTATTTTTTGTAAAGACCAGTCACAAGCTTCCTTCTTGAAAGAGTAAAGACTCCACCAAAAGATTATGCTAATAATGTAGATGGAATACAATACCCATTAAGGTACATACTGTTCAAGGATAAGAAGTGTAATTTACAGTGAAAATTGTGAATAGATTCAAGGTGGGGGATTGTCTAATCTGTTTTCTGATGTTCACATTTGAAAGCTATAAAGGAGAGTTATTCATGAAATACATACATAAAGGGATAGTATCTCTGAAACAGAAGTAGTTGCTAAGAAATACGCATCAAGGAAATGGTGCAATGGTTTTAAATTTCTAAATATTAATAAAATCACTTCAATTGCAAAGCCAAAACATTTGAAAAGGCAGTGAAAAATGTTCTCTTGCTTTTGTGAAGGTTGTGAGTTTCATAT
This sequence comes from Lepilemur ruficaudatus, assembly GCA_963574885.1. Taxonomy (NCBI): domain Eukaryota; kingdom Metazoa; phylum Chordata; class Mammalia; order Primates; family Lepilemuridae; genus Lepilemur; species Lepilemur ruficaudatus. The sequence continues at coordinate 12,358 of CAUYRT010014806.1, read as the reverse complement.
CCCGTGATGTCCAAGGTAACACATTAGTTCAAAGTATAGGACTGTTGCTTTTCTGTATCCATTTTTATATGAAGCATTAGTGACACTTTTTGCCATGAAGTACTGTTCCTTTAAAAAAAAAGATGAAACTTTTTCTAACCTGTGACCTGTGTTTCTTTTATACCTTTTTGTACAATGACTCATTCACCTCCTTAACACAAAAATGTTAACATTCTTTGAACTTTCATCTTTCCACCTGTTTCCTAATAATAGGCAACCTAATTATCACGTAGTTTTTGATTATTAGAAACAAACATAAAATATTAACAATTGATAATGAAGAGGAAAATATTTAAGACCGAATAACTTTAAAAATGAAACATTTCACTTTCTTCTGAGCAAAAATTATATCATGCACTAATTCCTAAACTTGCATAAGCCACATAAAATACACTAAGAATGACAAATATTTCATTCTAATGAACTTCTTAAAGAGAGCAAGTTTCAGTTGCTTACCTGCAAAGACTCAGACTATTCCATCTGTTTGGAAGGGAAGAGAGATTTTCTAATGGCAAAGCATAGGACAGATGAGTAACAAAAAATTACTCTCTGTTTTTTGTGAGATTCTATAGCTGTTTCTGTTAGAAAATGCCCTTGAGACATAAACTGGAAGGTCTATTTTCTAATCTAATGATCTCTAAGTCTTTGAGTACATTAAATGTAGCTTCTTTTGTGTACTGTAAAATTCCTTGAAGTTCTCATGTTCCCTGCAGGAATAATGGAACAATCCACAATTGTTTAACCCTTTTGCTGCAAAATAATATTCAAATGGAGGTCAAAGTTTCGTTTTAAAGGATCTACAAGCTTCAATGTGAAAGCATGCTTTAAAATTTTAAAAATATATTTTTGTGGTGATTGCATAAACATTAAGTCTGGAAATGGGTAACTTCTTGGGGCTAAGTATTTTGGAAAGGAATGGTAGAAACTGGATTGCAGGGGCATAGAGAGGAACCCACAACAGTTTCAAACTTGTCCTTGTGAGATGAAATTGCAGAAATCAGGAAGCAACTGCAACTTTAAGTCAAAAGTTGGCATACAGCCTTTGTTGCAAATCTTATCAAATACTCAGAACCATTACACTTTGCAATGTGGTGATATATTATTAATATATTTATTTCTAAGAGGGTGCTTTTGAGAGGGGTTCAAACATATGATTCATACCTTAAAAACCACTTATCTCCTCTGACAGCCTGATTCTGTAGCTCCTCTGACAGCCTGATTCTATGTAGGAGAGGGACCAGGATTCTTATTTTTACAAGCGTCCCAAGTGATTTCTTAATATTTTTGGAAAATACTGATATAGATGACTGAAATAAATGGAAGTTTTGCCTAATGAGTATGCTCAACTTGAATTAAATAGAGCCATTTTTAAGACCTTGTACTACTTTTATCTCACTTAAATCACTTCATAAGCTTTGACGAATGGAAGGCATTTCAATTTTGCTTGTTAAAAAGCAAAAAGAAATAAAGTTGTTTTAGAAATATTAGAGGAACTAAAAAAAACAGAGAAAAATTATTTTTAAGTGGTAGCACAGTAATAGCACAGGTTTATTAAATTCAAAAGACATTTGGAAAATAGACAATATTTCACCCTGATTTTAAAATTGCAACTTATATTATTTACTTAACATTTCCATTTCATTTGTGATAAAATCAATGGATATTACTTTTAAAAATGGGGCTTCAAAATTTTAATTATGTCATTAATTTTTATTTAAAATCTTTTTTACTCTTATTAGAATAAATTGGTATATGTTCACTTTAAGAATCCAAACCACAGAGAAAAGTACAAAAAGAAATAAAAACTATTCATCTTGTAAGAACAAGATGTAAGAGCTTGGTAAACATTTTTCTGGATATCATTACTAAAAAATATATAAAGTGTCAAAAGACAAAATTGTAACAAATTTAGTTTAAAGATCTTAATTGGCTTTTATTTGTGATTTTAGAATTGAGCAACACTTCATTCTATAAAATCCAATAAGCCCAGTAGAAGAGGTGGGCTTTATTGACAGAAAAGAGCCAAGCAAAGCAAAAATGGAAAACAAAAAGCAGATTGGTCATTTAAAGTAACATTTTTGGTAAAAGTTAAAGCAGAGGGCCGTTCCTTTTTATCCTGGCTAAAACTAGCCAGTCTGGGGATCTGGCTATTATCTGTCTTCTGATTAGATCATAGTTTTGGCCAGTGGTGAGGAACTTTATTTAGCATGATTAACTCCATTTTGGTTTGGTATGTTGGGTCTAGTGCAGGAGTCAGTTCAAACCAATGTCCTCCTATAAATTTTATTTAACAGTGTATAGTTTTACCTAAATGGAATCATACTGTTCCAGAATCTATTTTTAAAAAACAACTTAATATAAAATTTTTCAGTGCCTCTAAAGAAAGATCGACATTGAAAGTTATAATGGCTCTATGGTATTTCATTCTGTTATACCAAAATGTACTCTGCAACTCAGCCTTCTCAGCTGTAAAAAAAAATTTTTTTTTTGAGAGAGGGGCTTGTTCTTTTGTCCAGGCTGTTCTCACTCCTGACCTCATGTGATCCTCCCATCTCTGCCTCCCAAAGTGCTGGGATTATAGGCATGAGCCACCACACCCTGTCATGCCATAAAATATTATAAAAATAGTATTGTAATCCTTGTAAAGCATGCACAACAGTGCCTGGCACGTAGTAAACTTAATAAATATTAGCTATTATACATTATATTGTTTTCTGGTTTTTTATAATTAAAAGTAATACTGTGATAAACATCTTGTACTAAGATTTTTTTTCACTTGCCAGGTCAAAAGGCGTATTTTCCAAAAATTCTTGGAAAAATTGCCTGACTCTGTTTGACTATGACTTCAGTCTTTTGTAAAACAGATGGTGATATAAAGTGCTTGATCATAGTACCCTAAAGGCCAATCTTTAGTATTCAATGATTGATGACAGATCTATAAAATTATATCTCTAGTGATATAAAATAATGTTTTCATGAAGTCTGGAAATAATATTGTAGGTCTTTGTAAATAGTTTACATTGCTTTGACTTTGCATTTCTAGTTTAACAGAAAACTTACTGTGTAATTTATTAAAATGATTTGATCATTTAAGATGCTCCCAGGCCTAAGTGACGTTATCATCATGTCGGGAGCCAAAAAGCTTGCAGGATCAGTATCCAGTATTGTTGGACTAACACCCCAGACTCCTGTCCAATCTGATCTTGGGCTGATAATATTACTGTGCTTGAATTGCTTTCTAAAGCACGTCATTCTTTGAGCATGATTTTTCGGCCTGTTTTAAAAAGGCAAGAAAATACCAGTCTGAGGCATATCTATGACAGTCGGGAAACAAAAGCAGCCATTAGTAAAAGATTCTAGAGACAGAGGAGAGATTAAGAGGCTGTTCTTCATGGCTGACCCACTGAATCTGGCATTTGTGGCTGATTGAGGCACAGACAAATCCCAGGTCCAAGCCTTTTTGACACTGGGGCACCTCCCAGCAAATGTCCCCCAGCCTAATGTTTAATACTAGATGTTATACTTTGTCTTCCCAAAGAGGCTGCTAAATCCATGGTCATTTCTCGTTCCCGCCAAAGCTTATAATGTCTCACTGCACCGTCATTGAGAATGGAAGTGTGAGAGAGGTCCATGTGGAAATGGAGTTTTATCAGTAATGATTTAAAGTCCAGGTGGAACAAGGTGAAGAGCTAGACATTTAGTTAGACTGGTCATAGATCTATTTTTGTTTCCTTCAATTTTTTTCAAGGAGACCGGAATCTTCTAGAATTTTTTCTTTTAAATTTTAGTTCCGTATCCCCAGTGTATTTATTATAAGGAAGAAAATGGATGATAACACCTTGCTGTGAAGCCACTCAATTATATAGTAAGAAGCACAGATGGGGTCGGGTGCAGATTTGGGAGGCTGTGGCAGGAGAATCACTTGAACCCAGGAGTTCGAGACCAGCCTAGGCAACACAATGAGATCCTGTCTCTACAAAAAAATAATAATAAAAAAATTAGCTGGATGTGATGGCGTATGCCTGGAGTCCTAGCTACTCCAGATGCTGAAATGGGATAAGTACAGGAGTTCAAGGCTGCCGTGAGCTATGATTGCACCACTGCACTCTAGCCTGGGCGACAGACCAGAGACAGAGAGACTCTGCCTCAAAAAAAAAAAAAAAAAAAAGCACAAATGTAACCAGTGTGATGTTGCTGAAAACATTTATGTTTTATCTATATGATTTTCTTTTCTTCTCTGGTTGTTAACCTTTCCTCCTTCCTGATATAAAATGTTAATCAGCATAGGGGAAATGTACTTATGAAGAAAATATTATTTAACAACTTATCATTCAACAAGAAAGCTGAAGCTTATAATTAAAAAAAAAATCCAAACACATCTCCAAGGACTATTATAGATGGTTCTCAAATCTTCGGTCTGGAGAAGATTTCTTCAAGATTTTTTTTTGTGAAATAATAGTGAACACACCCTCTTCTTCCCAAGTCTTTGTCTCTCCTTCTACCCAAAGGTAGTCTGACGATATTTTTCTCTCCTTTCTTCCAGGATTAGTCCATGAGCAGCACAGGTCCTTCCTATTATTATTTGGAGTGAGTCTTCTAACTGCAATGTTCAGTGAGAGAAGATGGGGAAGCAGTGGCGTCTCCTGGTAGTCCTGACGATGGGGCGAGCAGGTAGAGTAAGAGGTGGCAAGAAAAGCCACCTCCGTAGGCAAATATAGCAAAAGCAGCCACACCTTCTGCTCAAGATAGCATTCCGTGATGGCTAGCCCAACCCAAGTGAAGTAGGAAAAGCAATGGCCATTAGAAAATATGATTTTAAAACAGAAAGGCACGTGATCTAACTTTATTTAGTTGAGCTGTACTTCCATCTTTCTTTTAATAACAGAGAGAGGACAGCGACCCGCAGCAGCAAATGCAAGCCCCCCTGCTTCCCAACCCTGTCCATCTGTGCGCGGTGCACCCAGGCGCTGAGCCCTGCAGAACCTGCTGCCATCTGCCTGGACCTTCTGTAAGATGACTCCTACACCATGACCATACCGAAGAATCAGCTCTAGGTGCCACCAAAATGCCCACAGACGGCCTGCGTGCCTTAGCCCATTGAGACACCATGTCAGACTGGGCCAGGAGCGCGACCCCAGATTTCATGTCTTTTTGACTCTCTGAACCCGAGCCTCCTTTCGTCCCTTTCCCCCAACGCTCATTCTTTTTTTTCCTTTCGCCCCTGTAAAGCAGCGTGGAACACAGAACGGGCTGGCTGCATGCTCCGTGCTGTACCCCGCGAGCATCGCTGCAGCCCCAGGCAGGCTGCAGGGCGGTGCGCCCCCGGCGTGCGGAGAGGCTGCGGGCACGCGCGCCCTCCCGCTTCCCGCCGCCCGCGCGCCCGCAGCCCCGGCGCCGAGGCCTTCAGCCTCCCAGGCCTCCCCTAGAGCCGGATCCAGCCTGCAGGTCTAGCCGGCGGCCGGGGTCCCGCGGGCGGAAGTGCGAAGGGCGGCGAGGGAGGAGGCTGCGGGCTGGGGGTTGGGATTCCCTCCCCGCCCGACGCCGCCCGGGAGAACCCGAGCGAGGACGCCCGGCGCGCCAGCGGCCCTTTTTTGGCGCTGAGGGAGACCAGGAGGGCAGGGCCGCCGCTCTGGCGGAGCGAGGCTGAGCCGCCGCCGCCGGCACCAGGAGGAGGGGCCGCCAGACCGGCCGGGCGAGCGCGGGAGCGGGCGGCCCTTCTCCTCCCCGCTCCTCCCGGGCCGCCATCCCTGTGCGCGCACCGCCGGCGGGAAGCCCCGCGGCCCGGCCCCCCAGCCATGTCGGCCGAGGAGATGGTGCAGATCCGCCTGGAGGACCGCTGCTACCCGGTGAGCAAGAGAAAGCTCATCGAGCAGAGCGACTACTTCCGCGCCCTCTACCGCTCCGGCATGCGCGAGGCCCTGAGCCAGGAGGCCGGCGGCCCGGAGGTGCAGCAGCTGCGCGGCCTCAGCGCGCCGGGCCTGCGGCTGGTGCTGGACTTCATCAACGCCGGTGGGGCCCGCGAAGGCTGGCTCTTGGGCCCGCGGGGGGAGAAGGGCGGGGTGGTGGAGGAGGAGGAGGAGATGGACGAGGTGAGCCTGCTGTCCGAGCTCGTGGAAGCGGCCTCCTTCCTGCAGGTCACGTCCCTGTTGCAGCTGCTGCTGTCCCAAGTGCGGCTCAACAACTGCCTGGAGATGTACCGCCTGGCGCAGGTGTACGGGCTGCCCGACCTGCAGGAGGCCTGCCTGCGCTTCATGGTGGTGCACTTCCACGAGGTGCTGTGCAAGCCCCAGTTCCACCTCCTGGGGTCTCCTCCCCAAGCTCCTGGGGACGTCAGCCTGAAGCAGAGACTGCGGGAGGGCCGGATGACTGGGACTCCTGTCCTTGTGGCCCTGGGAGACTTCCTGGGAGGACCCCTGGCCCCGCACCCCTACCAGGGGGAGCCCCCATCCATGCTCAGGTACGAAGAGATGACTGAGCGTTGGTTCCCGCTGGCCAACAACCTTCCTCCCGACCTGGTGAATGTCAGGGGCTATGGGTCCGCCATCCTGGACAACTACCTCTTCATAGTGGGCGGGTACAGGATCACTAGCCAGGAGATCTCTGCTGCGCATTCCTACAACCCCAGCACCAATGAGTGGCTCCAGGTGGCCTCTATGAACCAGAAGAGGTAAGCCCCCCTGCAGAGTGCTGCTGCTTTCTCCTTCATTCACTTGTTCATTAATCCACTCCCCCAGTGTTTACTGAGCGGTCAGGGAGATTGCTGAGGTGGCAGTGACATCTTCAGGAGTTTGCTGGCTTTGACCCTGGCAAAGTTCCCAGTGAACTTAGAACTTTCAAGGAGGAGGCCCCAATGAGGTCAGCTAGCTCAGTGGTTTACTTGCAGGTATTGTGCCTTTAGCAAAACTGCTTTCTTTGCCTCTGTTATCCTAGTGGAAAAAAGATGTTGTGGTTTCCAAGAAGGATACTTTAAAAGAAAACGCCTTAGTTTTTTTTATGTTCACTTTTTTCAGTTTTTAGGATCTGATCCTGATTATGATGGCACATTGGACAGTGTGTGACACTGACTTTGGGGGATGTTTTTGTTGTCCGTGACTTTGAAGCCTTCCACACTTGGGCACAAGTCAGTGATCAGGAGATAATCATTAGGAGGTGATTAATATTTGCCACGTGGGATTGCCTTTCTTATTTTTTTTATCTTGTCTTTTGCTTCTCACTTCTTTCCCAGACAGACATCATCATTGACCCAAAGCTTGAGCCTGGCAGTGGTCAACTGCAGAACTGGAGTATTTCCACCCACCCCAACCTTCTCCCTTCCTATCCTGCAAATCTCGCCAGCCATGAACATGAGTAACTTGAAGACAGAAAAAGAAAAGGAGAAGCTTGGGGGGTGGGGAAGTAAGGAAAGGAGTCAGGAAAGGAATATGAAAACATGAACAAAGAACAAATACAAGAAAAGCTGGTAGGAAATAAAGATGGTAGGGCCCAGGAGGCCTGAGAGCCATTCAGAAGTGTGGAGAAGAATCAATGTACCACCCCTCCCAAAAAAGGGCTGGATACCCTTTCTTTCCGTGCACCTGCTTCCATATCAAGCCCCACCATGGTCCCTGCCCTGATGTTGGAGCAAGGAGACAGCTAGGCAGAGTCTCAGCAGTAATGGGGAATCCTTTATATATAGTCACTTGAGGGTCCCCCTAGGCCAAGGATTATTTGGGGAACGTTGGCTTCATGTCTACTATAACATAAAATTCATTTTGGAAAGTATGCTTCTTTTTCTGATAAAAACAATACATAGTTACAGAAAACTGGAAAACAATGAAGAAACAGAAAGACTTTCACTCTTACTCCCTCCTTCTAGAGGCAATAACTAGAGGTTGGCACATCATCTTCATGCCCCTTCTTATGCATTAATTACATCATTGAGATGATACTATATTTAAAATTTGGTATCAGAAGTGTTATCAAACACATTCTAAGAGCTTTAATTGAAACAACAAAGAGAAACGTTCAGTAGTTAATGGGGGGTCCTCAGATTAAGTAAGGATGGTGGTCCTGGGTTCTCTGTCTCCTTTTCAACATGTGTCTCCAGTGACATCAGTTGGTACTCAACCATGCCTCCCTTAGCTCCACAACTCTAAACTCCTCACAGAGTTCTTTTTTTTCCTTCAGAAATCCTTGGTCATCTTTGTCTTTTATTTTTTTTTCCTAAGAATGCCCTTTCTGTCCTCTTCAAAAAAAAAAGCTTTCAAGTAATGCATGAATACATGCTTCTTAGAAAAACTGCAGATGACACAAAAAACTACAGAATAAAAAGCACAAGTGTATCTACAGATGTATATTTATATATTATAAATATACAAACATTTATAAATTATATACTTATATAAATACAGTTGACCGTTAAACAATATAAGGGTTAGGGACACTGACCCCCCCACCCCGTCAAAAATCTGCATATAACTTTGAACTCCTCCCAGAATTTAACTATTAATAACCTACTGTTGACTGGGAAGCCTTACTGATAACATAAACAATTGATTAACACATATTTTATGTATGTATTATATATGCTGTATTCTTACAATAAAGTAAGCTAGAGAAAAGAAAATGTTATTAAAATCATAAGGAAGAGAAAATATATTTACTCTTAAGTGGAAATGGGTCATCATAAAGGCCTTCATCCTGGTCGTCTTCATGTTGAGTAGGCTGAGGAGGAGGAAGAGGAGAGGGGTTGGTCTTGCTGTCTCTGGGGTGGCAGAGGTGGATGAAAATCTGTATAAGAGGATCCCTGCAGTTCAAACCTATGTTTTTCAAGGGTTAACTGTATAAGTATTGTTGATAGTGCTTAACAACAGATTAAAAATATATATGTATATTTGTGTGCATTTGGGGGTGTGTGTCCCCTTATACATACTTATTTTTACTTTAAGATTGACTGGATTATGTTAATTATTATGACACTTGGTATTTCCACTTAACAGTGTATTGTATCTGAGAGTTTTTCTTGTGTCAGCAAATGTAGATCTGTCTTACTCTGGTTAATGGCTGTGTAGCACTCCAGCCTATGGATGTACTATCATTAGCATTTCCCTTATACATGAACATTTAGGTCGCTTCCATTCACCATTATAAACAATGCTGTATTGAACATCCTGGTGTGTGTGTACCTTAGTAAGTAGGCATATGTGAGTTAGTTCCATATGTCAAATTCCTGCAATTCCTGGGTAGGTGGGGCAAAGTGTATGCATGATTAAATTTTGGTTGCTCCTGCCAAATCACCCACCAAAACATTGTTCTGATTTCCTCTCCCATCAGCGGTGTCTGAGCTTGCCAGTCCCATATACTCTTGCCAAGACAAGATATTATCATCTTTTTCTCAAATCTAATGGGCAAAAAAACACTGGTGTGATTTTCCCTGATAGAAGAGAGACTATTCTTTTCATGTTTATTGGCCATTTGTATTTCTTTTGTTAATGGTCTTCTCCAGTTTTCTAAACGCTAGCGTATCTTTTTCAGATTCATCTTAGAAGTTCTAAATGTTTATGAGCTATTAATCTCTTACGTGTTTGTAATTTGCATGTTTTCCTATGCTTCTGTTTTTCTGTAGAGTTCAAAAATGAAGTCTCAAGGTGGCCACGCAGGTGAAGCCTGTCAGTGAGTAGAGGGGTGGGCGGAGTTATGACGAAGCAGAGCTACTGCCCCACTGAGAGAGGGTGCCAACTATCAGCCACAGCTGGTTATTTCCAAGTGAAAGTGGGGAAATGGTGTTGCCATACATCCAAATATCACAATTTTTAAATGTTGGCAGCTTACTGCATTTAAAAAACAAATAATCACCAATAACAAAAGCCTTGTAGACCAGTGGTCCTCAACCTTTTTGTCACCAGGGACTGTTTTCATGGAAGACAAGTTTTCCACGGACCAGGGAGTCGCAGGATGGTTTTGGGGTGATTCAAGCCCGTTACATTTATTGTGCACTTTATTTCTATTATTACTACATTGCAACATATGATGAAATGACTATACAACTCACCATAGGTTGGGGACCCCTGTTGTAGACCAAATAAAATGCTGCCCACCCCTGGCCTCACAAGCACCAGTTTTGGAGTTCAGGTTTATAGTATATTCTTGTATGAAGAAGTTTTCATTTTTTTGTAGTCAGATTTGTCATGTGTATTCTATGAATTTTGTCTCTTGCATAGGAAGTGCTTCTGCACTACCAAGAATATAAAAATACTCATCTCTATCAAGTTCTATTACATTTATAATTTTATCTTTTTACATTTATATCTGGATCTGTATGGGATTTATTTTGACATATAGTGTAAAGTTATAACATTTTTCCTGAATGTTCCAACGGCTGACAATCCTCACCGTGATTTGCAAAATCAATTGTCCTGTGTTAATTTTCCTGTTTACAAATTGGCAGATGGATCATTCCTGCATTAATAACACATTTTAAAATTATTGTAGTAGCTTGGTAATATATTTAATTGTCTGATAGAACCAAGACCCTTCTGTTCTATTTTGTTTTTTTTTTTTTTTTAATTCTATTGGCTATTTTTTTGCACATTTTTTCCTTCAGATAAACTTTAGAGTCAGCTTGTTGCTGGGCATGGTGGCACATGCCTATGTAATCCTAGCACTTTTGGGAGGCCTAGGCGGGAGGATTGCTTGAGATCAGGAGTTCAAGACCAGCCTGAGCAATAAAGCAAGGCTGGAGTTGAAAAAAAATAATGAATTAGGGTTAGGGTTACCCTACAAAAACTAGTAAAATTAGCCAGGCTTCGTGGCACATGCCTGTAGTCCCAGCTACTCTGTAGTCCCAGCTACTCTGGAGGCTGAGGCAGGAGGATCGCTTGAGCCTGGAAGTTTGAAGTTGTAGTGAACTGCAATGATGCCACTGCACTCTAGTCCAGGTGACAGAGTAAGACTCTGTATCAAAAAAAAAAAAAAAAATTAGGTTGTTAACTCCTGTTGGGATTTTGAATGGGATTACATTTTATTTATGGCTTAATTTAGGTGAGGACAGTTTTATAATACTTTGTAGCCAGAAAAATTGTGTGTATGTGTGTGTATGTATTTAGGTTTTTGATCCTTTAGGAAAGGATTCCTTTATTATCTTCATATAGTCTGTATGTTTTTTGTTAGAATATTCTTAGATATTTTGTAGTTATTTTATCCTATCCAGATACCTTTTCCTTAATATTTTCTAGTTGATTATTGGTGGTGTTGGAAATTGTACCTTTCTTTATCTTCCTCATGCTTTGCCTCACGTCTGACATCATCTTTCCCAGGAGTTCCTTCCTGAACTCACATTTGGGCTAAATGTTCAATGCCATGCTCCTCTAGCCTCTCAAGCATACTCCCCACCTTGAACTGAAATTCTCTGTTTTTGTTGTCTCTCTACCTTCTGATCGATGGGGAACTAGGACTTATTCAATGCTTATGTGTATGCCTACTGCTAACAGGAGTAGGTGCTTAAAATACATGTTTTTTTTTAAAATTATGGAATATATTTTTACATTATTGTAATAAAAGTGAATATATAATTTTATATTCTTCTTTGGAACATTCTAGTGAACATTTTTACCTGTAACACTCATTATATTTATTTAGAGTAGCTGAGAAATAACAATAGATAGCATTTAATTGAACACTTAAATCTATACTAGGTACAGTTTCCACTGCTTTGCATGTATTATCTCACTTATTCTTCACAAGGGCTCTTTTAGGCAGGTTCCCATTTTACAGAGACAGCAAGTGAGGCACAGAAAGTTAAGTAAATTGCTCAAGGATGTGTAATAAGTGCAGTAACCAAGATGTAAATATCCATTGAGTAGTTATAACCATTTAAATTATTTACGGGTTTTGGCTTATCAACTTGCAGTGACCGTCTTCATACAAAACATTTTATCTCTTTTTTATTTTTATTTTTTTGTAGAGATGGGGTCTTGCTATGTTGCCCAAGCTGGTCTTGAACTCCTGGCCTCAAGTGTTCCTTCTATCTCAGCCTCCTAACATGCTGGAATTGCAGGTGTAAGCCACCGTGCTGGCCTCCCACTTTTTTAGAAAATGATTTCCTTGCAGGAAGTAGAGCACAGATAGTTTGTGGTACTGTTCTGCTTTTCAAAATTTCATCATGTCCGCCTCAGCCTCACCACACCCTTTAAGGCCACATTTTTTTTTTTTTTTTTTTTTTTTGAGACAGAGTCTCACTCTGTTGCCCAGGCTAGAGTGCCGTGGCGTCAGCCTAGCTCACAGCAACCTCAAACTCCTGGGCTCAAGCAATCCTTCTGCCTCAGCCTCCCGAGTAGCTGGG
>CAUYRT010014805.1:0-31663 GCA_963574885.1 Lepilemur ruficaudatus | reverse complement strand
TGACGGGCACTTGGGTTGTTTCCATGACCTAGCAATAGTGAATTGTGCTGCCATAAACATTCGGGTGCAGATGTCTTTATCATAGAATGTCTTGTGCTCTTTTGGGTAGATGCCTAATAATGCTATTGCTGGATCGAATGGTGAATCTGCTAGAGGCTGAAAGAAGATAGCAGCAGCCTTTCAGACTGTGGCCAATTCCACTTTTTTAGTTATTTTGCTGTATGTAATAAATTATTGTTGACTGTAGTCACCCTACTGTGCTACCAAACACTAGAAATTATTCCTTCTATCTAACTGTACTTTTGTGCCCATTAATAAACCCCTGTTTATCCACTTCTTTGCATCCTTTCCAGCATCTGGTACCACCATAACACTCTCTATGTCTATGAGCTTATTTTTTTTTAGCTTTCACATATTAGTGAAAACTTGTAATATCTGTCTTTCTGTGCCTGTTTTATTTCACCAAACGTAATGTTCTCTAGTTTCATCCTTGTTATTGCAAATGTCAGGATTTCATTCTCTTTTATGGCTGCATAATATTCCATTGCGTATATGCAACACCATTTTCTTTACCCATTCATCAACTGATGAGCACTTGGGTTGCTTCCGTGTCTTGACTATAGTGAATAGTGCTGCAATAAACATGGGAGTGCCGATATCTCCGGGACATACTGATTTCTTCTCTTTTCAGATATATACAAGCTGTGGGATTACTGTATCATATGATAGTTCTATTCTTGATTTTTTGAGGAGCCTCTACTGTACTAAGATTATTTTTTTCTATTTCTGTAAAGTAAGTGATTGGTAATTTCATAGGGGTTGCATTTAATCTGTAGAATAGATTGCTGTGGGTAGTATGGACATTTTAATAATATTGATTCTTTCAATCCTTGAACATGGAATATCTTCTCTTTTTTGTATCCTCTTCAATTTCTTTCATCAATATTTTAAAGTTTTCATTGTAAATATCTTTCACTTCTTTGGTTTAGGTCACTCCTAGATATTTTATTTATTTTTAGCTATTGTAAATGGGATTATTTTCTTGATTTCTTTTTTCAGATTGGTCACTGTTGGCATATAGCAATGTGACTGATTTTTGTATGTTGATTTCATACCCTGCTACTTTACTGAATTTGTTTATCAGTTCTAGTAGTTTCCCTGGTGGAACCTTAATGTTTTTCCAAATATAAAATTATATCATCTGCAAACAGGAATAAGTTGACTTCTTCCTTTCCAATATGGATGACCTTTATTCTTTTCTCTTGTCTAATTGTTCTGACCAGGACTTCTAGTACTGTGTTGAGTAAAAGTGGGAAAGTGGACATCCTTGTCTTGTTCCAGATCTTAGAGGAAAGACTTTCATTTTTTCCCCATTCAGTATACTCACTGTTATCTATGACTTTTATCATGTTGAGCTAAGTTCCTTCTCTACCTAGTTTTTTGAGAATTTTTCTCAAGAAGGGATGTTGAATTTTATCAAATGATTTTTTAGCATTTGATAAAATTGAAATGATTATGTGGGGCTTTTTTGCCCTTTATTCTGTTGATATGATGTATCACATTTATTGATTTGCCTATGTTGAGCCATTCTTGTGTCCCTAAAATGAATCCTACTTGATCATGATGAATGATCTTTTTAATGTGCTATGGAATTCCATTAGCTGGTATTTTGTTGAGAATTTCTACATCTGTGTTTGTCAAAGAGATGGTCATGTAGTTTTCTGTTTTTCTTGTGTCCTTGTCTGGTTTTGGTAGTAGCGTAATACTGGCCTCATAGGATATGTTTGGAAGTATTCCCTTCTCCTCAATTTTTTGAAATAGTTTTAGTAAAATTTGAATTAATTCTTCCTTAAATGTTTGGTAGAATTCTGTAGTGAAGCCATGAGGTCGTGTACTTTTCTCTGATGGGAGACTTTTTATTACTGCTTCCACATTGTTACTTGTTATTGGTCTATTCAAGTTTAGGATTTCTTCATGATTCAATCCTGGTAGGTTGTATGAGTCTAAGAATTTATCAATTTCTTCTAGATTTTCCAATTTGTTGGCATAAAGCTACTCAAACTACTCTCTAATGATCCTTTGAATTTCTGAGGGATAAGTTGCAATGTCTCCTTTTTCATCTTTGATTTTATCTATTTATATCTTCCTTCTTTTTATTTAGTTTAGTGAAAAGTTTGTCAACTTTATCTTTTTAAGAAAACCAACTTTTTGTTGATATTTTATATCTTTTTAAGTCTCAATTTTATTTATTTATTTTCTGATCTTTGTAATTTCTTTTTCTCTAGTAATTTTGAATTTGGGTTTCTCTTGCTTCTCTAGTTCTTTAAGATGCATCGTTAGGTTGAGTTTTTCTACTTTTTTGATGTAGGCATTTATTGCTATAAACTTTCTTCTCAGTACTTCTTTATCTGTGTACTATAGGGCATGGTATGTTGTATTTCTATTTTAACTTGTTTGGGGAATTTTTTAATAGTGTTCTTAATTTTCTTCATTGATCCAATGGTCATTCAGAAATATTTAATTTCTGAATGTTTGTATAGTTTCCTAAGTTCCTTTTAGGAACTTAGGAAATTAATGTCTAGTTGTATTAATGTCTAGTTTTATTCCATTGTGATCAGAAAAAATACTTGATATGATTTCAATTTAAAAAAAAATATTTGCGAGGTGTTTTGTGGCCTAACATATGGTCATTGCTGGAGAATGTTGCATGTGCTGAGAAGATGTGCATTCTGCAGCTATTCAGTGAAATGTTCTGTTGAGTCCAGCTCTTCTATAGTGAAGAATGTGTCCTATGTTTATTTGTTGATTTTCTGTCTGGGTGATCTGTTTAATGCTGAAAATGGTGTGAAGTCTCCAGTTGTTATTGTTGTAGTGTCTCTCTATTTAGCTATAATAATATTTGTTTTATATGTTTGAGTGCTCTAGCATTGTGTGGACATATATGCACAATTGTTATGTCCTCTTGCCAAATTGATATAGGCTGGAGTGCAGTGGTGTGATCATAGCTCACTGCAGCCTCAAACTCCTGGGCTTAAGCGATCCTTCTGCATCAGCCTCCTGAGTAGCCGGGAGTACAGGTACACTCCACCACATCTGGCTAATTAAAAAAAAAAAAAATTGGTGGAGACAGGGTCTTGCTATGTTGCCCAGGATGGTCTTGAACTCCTGACCTCAAGCGATACTCCTGCCTCAGCTTCTCAGATTGCTGAAATTATAGGTGTGAACCACCACAAATAGTCAAGAAAACTTTCTGAATCAATAAATGTAGGAATATGAACTCACCAAAAAATCTGTTGTACCCTGCATTAGGAACAGATTGCGTATTGTACTCTGATCAAGGAAACTGCAAAGTCTTTACTACTAAATTTCAAGCAATCATGTTACCTTAAGCCTCATTCTTATATTTTATCATTTTCACTTGAGCATCCTCATAATCTCCTAAATTATTTACTCTCTTATATATTTAATGGACATATTATGAGATTAAGTATAATAAAGAGTGAAAGTTGCCTGTGAAAATGTTTATGAAAAAACCCTGAGGATAGTAAGTTAACTATTTCAGTTCAAATTAATGTGTTGAAGTAAAAATTAAGGTCATTTTGTATTTATTTTGGAGAATTTAGGTTGCATAGTTCCTTTAAGATCATTGGAAATATTAACTCAAGTCTGTCTTAATTAGCCTCTTCATATTTTCTAATGACTAACATATGAACTGATGAAAAATAGTGGTTTATTTCTTCCACTTAGCTCTACATTTTGAAATGCATTAATGGTTCTTGTCACTCACATTAGGTTTGTGTCATTTCTTTGGCTATATGCTGACAACATGTCATTAAGATTAAGAATGCAAGGATTAATTCCCATGAGAGTGAAAATCTTACTTGGTCCATTATCTATCTGTAAGCAAGTAACACTTTTCCCTTTCCTTCAAAGTTTCTATGAGACAGAATAATTGTCATAAATGACTTTTCTAACATAAAAAATAAAAATCATATATTTAAGCACACATCTAAATATGGTTAAATAGTAATGTTTTTTATTTTATATCATTTATATTTGTATATAAATATATATTTATGATGAATAAATGAAATCATAAATGTTGCCTTAGTCTATTTAGGCTACTATAACAAAAATAACATAGACTGGGGATTTAAACAACAGACGTTTGTTTCTCATAGTTCTAGAGGCTAGGGAGCACAAGATCAAGGTGCCAGTAGATTTGGTGTCTGGACAAGATCAGTTTCTTGCTTTTACTGCCATGTCATATCATGGCAGAAAAGGAGTGAAAGATAGCTCTAGAGTCTCTTATAAGGGCACTTATCTCATGTATGAGGGCTCCATCCCTGTGACCTAATCACCTTCCGAAGGCCCTTGTCTCCTAATACCATTACATTGAGGGCTAAAAATTTGACATAAAAATTTGAGGGGGACATCAACGTTCAGTCCATAGCGATATATCTGTGTGAGTAGTGAGTTTGGAGTATACTGGGTTCAGTCTTATATCTTTATATTGGACAAGAGTGCACCAAATTGCTACCCCCATATAATCTGGATTGATTTGGTATTTATACAGAAGATTAGTTGCAAATGACTGTGAAAACAGAACAAGTAACAACAACAGAAAACACGGTGTCCGAAAGAGAATATTCTTTTCCGAGAAGCTAGCAATAAATAAGATCAGTACACATATTGATACATCTAATAAATAGCATTTATAGTTATAGTTTCTCCTGTAAGTTTATTTTGATTTTTGCCTATATATCTACTTGCAAATAAAGTGAAAGTATGTCTCAAATTGCCTGGGACATTCCCATTTAACTGCCTTCTTGGTTTATTTTTGTTAACACCTCATTTCATTCTCAAAAGAATCCTGGTTTGGACAATAAATTATGTAGTTCCCCTATAAATCTAAAATATAGCTAAAACATTTTTTATCTTTGGTCATTTTTGACACCAAAGAAGAAAATTTTCTTTTGCATATGAAAAATGTTGGAAGCAATATATAAACCCTGAATTTTTACAGAAAAATTTTTTCATCAGTGGTATTTGTGAACAGGAATTGTCCAAGATTGTATGTTTCCAGTATATTTTATGTCTGATAAACAAATAAATAAATAAGGTCAAAGGTACTTCGAGGTTATCTGCCTAATATTTTTAAACCTATCTTCCGTGATATATGAGGGATATATGGATCCATGAGATGGATCAATGTTTGGGAAAGGCTGAAGTGTTTTAAAGACTTAATATTTCAGAAATGAAACTGAGTTTGAGAGAGATCAAGCTACATCATTAGGACGGTGGTACCACTGTGAGGGCTAAAAGTCAATCACCTTGACCTGGTCAATTTGCTTTTACTATAGCACAAGACCTTTAATCATTAAAGAGCAACTGGGGCATAGCTGTGCATATTATTCCTGGAATATAAATTCCATAAAGGGATTTCATAAGTATGAGATATAAGAAAAGGAATTTATCATAACTAAATTCAAAGTTTAAATAAATGAATCAAAATGATATATATAAAAATATGTGTATTCTTAATAATCATTTTAGCTTTCGTCTTCTATTTTCTTCTTGTATGTAGCATGGTATCCTATAGCCCACTATTGAAATGGAATATAAATTAGGCTTTTTTTCCTTCTTAAAATGTAATTATTTCGGAACACTATTCTTTCTTAGGAAGCCATATCATTTTAGTTTATGTTTTAATTTAAATTACTCCCTGTCTGCTTCTCTTCTAATTATTTTAAAGTGCTGTATTGAGATTAATTTCAGTGGTACTAATATATATAATTTAAATGAAAACATAAAATCAAATTACCACAGGCTTATGCAATATTTAGGGAAAGCATCTTAAATTAGGGAAAAGTGGAATTAAATACTGCATATTATTGAAATGTATAAGTTAATTCTTTCCTGCTGGGTTAAGTAAAGGGATTGACGTGAAATGCTTAATTCTGAGTTAAAGTGCTCGGGTTTACACGCGGAGCTACATGAGTGAGCAGGGAAGGATTACCAAAGGAAAGGAACAATAGCTGTTCTTTAGGGAGATTTAAATAAGGCTTATTGAGCACACTCAAATTGGCCCTTTTCTTTTTGCTACATTATATTGTACTGCTTGTTATTTTATTTTTATAGTAATTATATTTACGTAGTTCTCCTTGCAAAGTATAGAAAATAGTATACTTTTTCTTCTATGTACGTAATTTGTAATTGAAGAATGGTAAAACTGTGCTAATTTGATTTAGTGCAGTAATTTTCTTTGGATTCTATTGAAATAATCTTTATACAATCACTAATGTTAAGAAAAGCAGTTTTGAGAATAATAACAAGGCCATTTATATGAAATTTCTGGAACAGATAAATAGAGACAGAAAGTAGGTGAGTAGCTGCTAGGTATTAGGGAGAGAAAGGGGAAGTGACGGCTATTGGGTACAGGATTTCTTTTAAGCGTGAAAAAACTTTCTAAAATTAGATTATCAGTATGTGTGTATAGCTCTGTGAACATATCAAAATCACTGAATCAAAAAATTGTACATAAATTAAAACTAAATCTTACAATATTTGACTATTTCATTGGTTAAAAGTACCTAAAGTCTTACAAATACTTATATTCTTTTAGCCAGTAAATATTCTCTTCAAAATATTGTCTAAAGAACTAAATAATGATTTAAAGATTGAGTTATAACAGTATTTATATCCATGCTGTATTTATTTGTACCACTGGTATTTATGATTAAAACTTTAAAAAAGAATAATAGCAATGATAACAAGTATTATCTTTGTAGTGTCACAAACATGGCAAATTTAAGTACAGGCCATACATATCAATTTTGCATATAACTTTTCACTTGACTGCAACAGAATAGAGAGCTCAGAAAAATATCCATATATTTACAGTCAACTGATTTTCAACAAAGATGCCGAGAACACACTTTGAGGAAAGGATGGTTTTCTTAATAAATGATGTCAAGAAAACTGGGTGTACACATGCAGAGGAATAAAATTAGACCCTTATCTCTCAACTCAAAATAAATTAAAGACTTACAGTAAGATTTTGAACTATAAAACTGCTTTAAAAACCCCGTAGGGTTAATGCTTCATGACATCGGTATGGGCAAGGATTTTTTAAATAAGACCTAAAAAGAAGCAAAGGCTACAAAAGCCAAAATAGAGAAACGGGTTTACATCAAACTAAAAAGCTTCTGCACTTCCAAGGAAGCAACCAACAGAGTAAAGGGATAATTTGCAAAATGACCGAAAATATTTGCAAACTATACATCTGAAAATGGGTTAATATCTAAAATACATAAGGAACTCAAACAATAGAAAAAGAATAAAATACTTGATTAAAAAATAGGCAAAAGACCTTGACATACATTTCTCAAAAAAAAAAAAAAGACGTGTAATAGACCAATATGTAAATTAAAAAATACTCAACACCAGGGAAATTTAAGTCAAAACCACAGTGAAATATCACCTCACACCAGTTAGAGTGGCTGTAATCAAACAAAAAAAAGTGATAACAAGTGTCGATGAGGACATGGAGACAAAGAAATCCTTATACACTGTTGAGGGAAATGTAAATTAGTACAACCATTATGAAAGACAATAATGAGGTTCTTAAAAAAATTAAAAGTAGAACTTCCATGTGATCCTGAAATCCCACTGCTCTGTATATATCTAAAAGAAATGAAGTCAGTGTGTTAAAGAAATATCTGTATTCTCGTGTTTATTGCAGCACTATTCACAATAGCTAAAATATGCAATCAACCTAAAGTCTATCAATGGGTGAATAGATTTAAAAAAATTGTGGTGTATATGCACAATAGAATACTATTCAGCCATAAATAAGAATGAAATCTTGTCATTTGTGAAAACACAGATAAACCTAGAAGGAAATACGTGAGGTGAAATAATTCATTCACAGAAAGACAAATACAGCATGATCTCACTCATATATGGAGTTCAAAAAATTTGATCCTATAGTAGTAGATAATGTAATGGTGGTTATTAGAGGCTGGGGTGGTTAAGGGGTAGAGAAGATGAAGAAATATTGGTCAGAGGACACTTAATTACAGTTATAGGAGGATTAAATTTCAGATCTATTGTGCAGCAAGATGACTATAGTTAATGATAATACTATATTCTCGAGAAACACAAAGATAGTGAATATTATTTGCTGTAACCACAAAAATGATAATTACTTAAGGTGATGCATTAGCTAGATTTAATCATTACCAATAATGTATATATACTTCAAAATACTACATTGCACATAATAAAAACATACAGTGTTATATGGTAATGTAAAAATAAAATATAAATATAAATAAATAAAATAATCCAAATATGACCCGGTAGTGGCCATAAGTTTCTCTCTCCTGGCAGTCAGAGATAAACCTAGAATGTCAATGCCAGAGCCTGGGGATCAGACTCTCTGCCTTTCATGGTATGCATTTAGAGATAATCGAAATTGATGTTAGGGCTTGCAAAATGAATCCAAACATGTTTTCCTATCAAAAGACTCAAATGACACCAGGAGCTGATACAAAGTCACAATATTTATAGAGATTAAAGCAATAAATACAGTACAAAGCAGAGAACAGTCAGAGTAGGCAAATAGAAAGGCCTCTGGATCAGTGATCTTCAATTATTTTTTTTCTCTTGAAATCATAAATAACATTTTATACTCATCATATTTTCAAGTTGAACTCTTACATTTTATCATTAATGCAAATAGTAACAAAGTGTGTATTTCCCACTATATTTTAAGTTGCTTAAAATTTATATCACTATTAGTAAGTTTATTTAATAGAGTTATTTCAAATCTACAAACATCCATTCTAAAAGTACATGAACAAGCCGCAAGCTGCTCTTCTTTTTTTCTTTTCTTTCTTTTTCTTTTTGTTTTTAATTTCAAAGTATTACAGGGATACAAATGGTTTTGGTTACATGGATCACTTCTGTGATGCCTCAGGGTTAAAAGTGCGGCATCACCCGGATGTTCACTGTACTCCTTTGGCAGTTTTCGCCCATCCCCTCCTCCCCCTCCCACTTGCTTGTCAAGCAAGAGAAGGAAATTAAAGGTATCCAAACAGGGGAAGAGGACGTCAAATTATTGCTTTTTGCAGATGATATGATTATTTTTAGCATAGATTTTTATTATATTCATGAAGTTTCAATATATTTTTCATGAAATTTTAATTAATAACCAGCAGAATATTTTCTATTTTTGAACTATTTATATATAATTTTAATATTACCCTTATCAAATCTATCATTGAATCAGTTTTATCTTACAACAGATGGTGTCCTATAATCGAGAAAAAAATCTTAGTAATACTATGACATCAAATTTAAGTATAATAGCCATATATAAATTTGTGAAAACACCTGATAAGAAATATATACTTGTTTATTATTTTTAGATGCATTAATATGCTTTTTTCCCATGTCTTTACAGGTATATTAGAAATCATCTATATTGCAATGCTCTATCACCCAATCCAAGGGGAAATAAAGCATGAACATTTATAGGCATTTATTTATAGATGAATCTTTTAAATATGTTTCCTCATAAGGAGGAAATTTAACTCTAAAGTACAGGAAAGGATTGTAGAAACTCCAATCTCCTTTAGAAAGTGATTGTTGCTCTCATAGTAGACCAATGATTGTTACAGATGATATCTATTAATACTTCATTCTAAATCACTTCTATTTTAAAAATGAGATTAAACTAACTAGTATAAGGGCAAGATTATTGGCAACTCCGTAAGTATTAGTATAGAGAGAGTGTCGGTAAGGTGTTTGGATTGCCAAGTATGAGCGTCATTTTAAAGAAATACAGTAGCAGTTCTCCCAATCAACCAGGTTTCTTCCAAAAAGTTATAAAGGAATCTTCCATATAAACTTATTTTCTTACTGTTTTTACTTTATCAGCCTAAGTAGTTTGTTATTTTTTTCTGAAATAGAGGACTGTGATATGATCTTATATCTAGAAAACCCCAACGATTCCACCAAGAAACTCCTGGAATTGATAAACAAATTCAGCAAAGTCTCAGGTTACAAAATCAATGTTCACAATATCAGCAGCTTTCCTATTCACCAATAACAAGGCCCACTTAAACAGTCATATTTTTTATTTTTGAAATTTGATTTCAATTTCACATCTCCAAAATTTCCTTCAATATTTTATACATGTTTAAAAGCAGTCAATGTATGTGTATATCTTTACATTATTTATAATTATTTATATTTTAAATATAAATTATTATTTATAATTTACATATACTTTAAAAATATTTTCTATACTAATAAGATTTTCAGTTGTAAAACATCTTGTTCTGGCTTTAGACAGCATTTCATTTATTAGTGGTTCCCTGTTGACCACAGTAACATGACATATTACAACTTTTGGAAATGTTTAATTGTAAAAGTAAATTTTACTGGAAATGCAGTTAATTAAGATGTAAAGCAGTGTTATAAAGCTTGAGTAAGGAGTTTTGCTTAATGATTCTGAGATTTTTATAGCATAGGGCAATAAACCTTATTGGGATGTAAGATACGCTTCTACTTGTAAAAATGACAGAAGCCTAATTGCGAAGAAGATTGGAATAAGAGGCAGAGTGGTCAAGCAGGTCAGACTAGGGAAAAGTACATACAAAAGTTAAGGATTTGGTAAAACATTCCTTTAAAATAATCTGCACATGAGTTTTTAGAAAGTTTTCCTCTGATGCCAAACGTCCACGTATTACAAGATGAAGACCACTGTTCTACAGGCCCTGTGGGGTTTTCCTCAATTTATTTGTGTGGGGTGGGGATTCATATTAGAGAAGCAGATGGTTGCAGAATGAGAACTTCAAAAACAGAAATGCTAATATGTTGAATAAAATGTTGTACCCCATTGGAAGAACTCCCTTTACATTCACTCCCTCCAGGATTCAGGTGTAGGTACACTTGTGAACATGTTCTATACAGATACTGTCTGTCTAAATCCATTCCAAGAATTTGCTGGCGAATGTTGTAAATTATAATTAACTAAGATACTTCAGAGCCATTTAGCAAAGTACTGACTTTGGTCACTATGATTAGGTTTTTATACCAACATCTAATTGTTTTAAAATGATAGAAAAATCGAATAAAATGTCCATGAATAATTATATATAACAAATAATTATTTGTCACCTTAACAAAATCTGTTACATATTTAGCTCTAATGCGAACAGTTAAATTGGTTTTGTCCCTTTATTTTTTTGTATTCTAAATTCCCAGATTATTTAATTGATTAGAAAACGTATTCTAATGTTTTATACATCTTTGAAAACAGAGCAAGGGAATAAAAAACTCTGTATAAATGCTGAATGTGCTCTGAATTAAGAATCCTTGGCTTGCTCACAGCTTACTATTATAAAAACATAGGGATACCACATTCCAAAATCAAACTTCTTATTCATATAAGCATTATTCATGGGTATTGTTATGGTCTTCTGAAACATTCCTCCTTATGCCTTATAGATAATCCATTTTAAAAACATATTTGTCATACTCAGATAGCCAGACTTTAGTTGGTAATATTGAATGAAAATAAGTCCCTAGAAAATCAATTTTACTTATTCATGTTACCAATGCCAAACACTCAAACAAACAAGGCTATTCAGTTAGTCTCCTTGTAACTTAATTAACTCAAGGAGATTTCATGGAGTGAACACAATCACTTTTGTATGTAGCACACAGAAAGCAAATCTAAATAAAAAGTCTCCTTTTTATTCCCTAGAATATATTCTATAAACTGTCCTAGCAGTACTTTAACTAAAATCTTCCAATTCCTTTGAAAGTATATTCTATTAAATATATTAACATTCTTTAAAAAGAAAACATAAAACACCTAGAGACTTGAGTTCAATGTAATTTACTTAAATTTTAGGAAACTTAATACTATTTAGAAAAATGTTATTTTTCTCTTATCTACTGCTTTCAAAACCAAAAAAATTAATCTCAATTTTTAATTCTATTACTTTCTTTTACAATAATTTTTAGAAAATTTTTATCACTAGATAATTTTGTAAAGTTTTCTCATTAAGAATATAGAGTTATTTGAAGTAAGATATATTTGAGACAGCAAAAAACATTAAAATTGCATCATTACCTTAAATATTTAATTTAAGAGAATAAACATACAAATGTCATATTGAATAATCACCTATATGTGTATTAATTAATGTTAACTGTATTCTATACTATAAATTAAAAAGTGATTAAAAGGAAATTTAATCACGTAGCTTAATTAAATAGATTCATATGACAAACACATTTCAGGCACAAATACAAATATATAATGGCAGAGGGTTTTTTTTCATTTAAATATATATTTATGGTCAAACAATAAATTTTGTGGGATCATTTCCTAGCCTGCCATTACACTTTTCCTCCACAGACAAAGCCAAAATGCTACAATTTTCTCAAACTTTTAAAACCACCAATAATCTTTGACAACAAGAGAGGTCAAACTATAGCTCTTGGCTGATGATATGATGTGATATCTAGAAAACCCCAAAGATTCTGCCATGAGACTACTGGAATTCATAAACAAATTCATCAATGTCTCAGATTATAAAATCAATGTACAGAAATCAGTAGCATTCTTATATGCCAACAACAGTCAAATTGAGAACCAAATCAAAGACTCAATACCCTTACAATAGCAACAAAGATAATAAAGTATCTAGGAATATATTTAACTAAAAGACCTAAAAGACCTAAAAGACCTCTACAGGGAGAACTATGAAACACTGAGAAAGGAAATAGCAGAGGACACAAACAAATGGAAAACCATACAGTGCTCATGGGTCAGTAGCATCAACGTTGTTGAAATGTCTATACTACTGAAGGTGATTTACAGATTCAATACAATCCCTATTAAAATGCCAACATCATTTTTTCACAGATCTAGAAAGAATAATTCTATGCTTCTTATGGAACCCAAGAAGATGTCATATAGCAAAAACAATCTTAAGCAAAAAGAACAAATTGGGAGGCATCAATTTACCAGACTTCAAGCTATGCTACAAAGTTATAGTAACGAAAATATTATGTCACTGGCACAAGAACAGAGACATAAACCACTGGAACAGAACTGAGAACCCAGATATAAAACCATCTTCATATAGCCATCTAATCTTTGAAAAAGCAGACAAAAACATACACTGGGGAAAAGAATCCTTATTCATTAAATGGTGCTGGGAAAACTGGATAGCCATATGTAGAAGACTGAAACAGGATTCACACCTTTCACCTCTCACAAAAATCAACACATGGTGGACAACAGACTTAAACCTAAGGCATGAAACTATAAAAATTCTAGAAGAAAATGTTGGAAAAAGTCTTCTAGACATTGACCTAGGCAAAGAATTTATAAAGAAGACCCCAAAAGCAATCACAGAAACAACAAAAATAAATAAATGGGATCTGATCAAATTAAAAAGCTTCTACACAACCAAAGAAACTATCATGAGAGCAAACAGACAACCTGCAGAATGGGAGAAAATATTCCCATGTTACACATATGATAAAGGGCTGATAACTAGAATGTATTTAGAACTCAGGAAAATCAGCAAGAAAAAATCAAACAACTGTATTAATAAGTGGACAAACAACATGAACAGAAACTTTTCAAAATAAGATAGACTAATGGCTAACAAACATATAAAAAAATGTTCAACATCTCTAATCTTCAGAGAAATGCAAATCAAAACCACAATGAGATATTACTTATCTCCTGAGAGAATGGCCTTTATCAAAAAGTCCCAAAACAATAAATGTTGGTGTGGATGCAGAGAGATAAGAACACTCATATACTGCTTGTGGGACTGTAAACTAGCATTAACTTCTGTGGAAAGCTATATGGAAATACCTCAAGAAGATACAAGTAGAATTACCATTTGATCCAACAATCTCATTACTGGGCATCTCCCCAAAAGAACAAAAGACATTCTATAAAAAAGACATCTGCACTTGAATGTTTATAGCAGCACAATTCACAATTGCAAAGATGTGGAAACAACCTAACTACCCATCAATACAAGAGTGGATTAATAAAATGTGGTATATGTATACCATGGAGTTCTACTTAGCCACCAAAAAACAATGGTGATCTAGCACCTCTTGTATTATCATGGATAGATCTGGAACCCATTCTACTAAGTGAACTATCACAAGAATGGAAAAACAAGCACCACGTGTACTCACCATGAAATTGGTTTTAACCGATCAACACTTAAGTACACATATTTTAATAACAGTCATTGGGTGTCGGGCAGATGGGAGCGGGGAGGAGGGCATGGGTATATACACACCTAATGGATGTGGTACACACTGTCTGGGGGATGGATGCACTTGAAGCTCTGACTCGGATGGAGCAAGGACAATATACATAATCTGAACATTTGTACCTCTATAATATGCTGTAATTAAAAAAATTAAAAATAAAATAATTTTACAAATTAATGTCAAAGTTAAACTTTTTAACACATTGGAAATATTATGCCATTTTTCACATCAAGGAAAATTTCTATTTCCTTTTTATATGGTGCCTGATAAATGCAGGTACTAAATATAATAAGAGCAATATTTTATGGTGTTCTTATTATGAGTTATATCTTATCAATTGTTTTCTAAATACAACATTCTCTTTTCAGATCAACCTTATTTTCCCAGTTTTACAAAAAAAAGGAACAAGTTTTGAGGTTAAAAATCTTGCCCAGGGTTCTAATATTAAGAGCCATGATTAGAATCCAGAGGAATTGTTCTGAATTCAAAGCCCATTATTATAACTACTATGTTATAAGATTTCATAAATCACATTCTACTCAAAACAAACACTATTTTTTTCTCTTTACGAAAGATTATACTGTTTTATACTATTCATTTGGGATTACCTTATTTCCAGTGATGAAACTAAGTCAGATATGGTTATTTTTAATTTTGCAAATTAACAAATTTTTAAATGGGACTTCAATTTTCTGAGTCTTATTTATTCAATAATACTTATTGGGGTGCATTAATACATTCATTTATTTATGCTCTCAGCAAATACTTATCAAATACCTACTGTTGGGTTGGCAATCTTGTTCTCTGTTCTTGGTATGCTCTTAGCTGAAGAACGACCAGACACAGAAAAAAAAGGCAAGCATGAAATGAGGCAAGTTTATTGAGTAAGGACAAGATAAGTTTACAGAGAAAGAGCAAGATACAGATTCATGGAGCAAGAGCAAGATACATTTGCCAGAGACAAAGAACAGACCCCGTCCTAACAAGAGGGCCTTCATTATGATCTGGGGTCTTGTTTTATGGTGTCTGGATGGGTCCCTCCTCGTGGTTCAGATTTTACTATAGAACCACTTTGATGGACAGTTGGGAGTTATATAAACTGAGTTTTACTATACATGCAGCTCTCCTCTCTGAAAGTCCATTTGAGGGGATGAACCATGATGTAAATTTAAGGTAATGACATGATAATCAGCCTTAGGCTGTTCTAGGTCACCTTCCAGACCTTCTTGTACCTGTGCTGGTTGGCCCACTTGGGCTAGGGAATCCTCTGCATTCTTTTGCAGTTGGTGTGCTAAGTTCTGGTTGGCAGATTGGTAGCGTGTTCCCTCTTCCTCCTAGTGTGATAATTGCTAGGGGGCCTGCCTTTGTTCCCAGGAGGGGTCAGAGGTACCTCGCTATCTACCTAACACTACTATGTGTTAAAATTGAGTTAGATGCTAATATTCATTAGTGTTTTTGACCCAATTACCAATTAGTATTTCTATTTATGCAATAAGTAATAATTAAGGTTAAAACAACTGACTGTAATTTACCCTATACTGACAAATTACATACAAAGCAGGAAAATCTATTTCAGCATGTTTGCTTAACATGTGTTCCACAAATCTTGAACACTTACAGGAAAATATAGTACAAATTCAAATATAGTTTATTTACAACTTCTAGAGGGTTATATTAGTTCACTTGATAATATATGGCAATTAAAACTACAGTCAATTCTTACTAAGTAGTATTTGCATTATGATAATTTTAGAGGCAATGTAAAGTGCTAGATTTTCTGTGTATGTGCTTTAACTGAGAAAACAAATCATCAGTAACTAACACTATAATGCATACTAGAGAATGGCGGAGTTCAAAAGAAAATCATTACTCAGCATTAAATTTTCTGCAGCTTCATGCAGGGTAGAAATAATTTCCTGCTGCTCTAACACATGATAGCTACATGGATAAGAGAATGGGAAATTTTGATTTTTGTGTTTTGCTTTTAATTATCATTAAAGATAAATCCTTTAAGTTTTAGAATTGGGTTTCATCAAAAAATCACATTTCAAACATATTTATATTGTTTTTTAAATAATTCAGGGCAAAACAAATTTGTGAAATATTTCAAAATTGAGAACTATTATTAATACTATTATCACATGTATGAAATTTAAGATTATAAAAATTGACTTCATAAGCCATTTTAAGCTTTGTTAATACTGTCCATATGCAGAATCTATTTGACTTGATTATTGCCATTTTCATTTTATTTTACATGATTATATTTAATTTAATTTTATGCGATGTATTAAGTGACCTGGAAGAAAAAGTTGTAGAATTGTTAATGCTATTTATGATAAGCTACCACAATGTTAAGTGCCTGTTAGCAGCTTAATAGCTACTTTAATGATATACTGACATTAACAAAAGTAGAATTATCGGTTACTGTCAAAGCAGGAATATTCTCAAATATAATTTAAGGAGACAATGGGTTTTTACTTTTAAAAGATAAAATTGCATTAGCTTTTTAATATTCTTTATTTTTCTACAGTTTCAGGATATATTGATTTACAGTAGGTCACTGCAGAAAAGTAGAATCTGTAAAATTAAAAGAAATTTTTTCATATTAATTCATAAATACAAAATTAGAAGAATGTTAGAAAATCTATTGAGATAATTACTTGAAACACAGAGGGCAAATAAGTTCAGGATGTCTTAATTTAAGAAGACAAGTTTATTTCCATTTAGAAATTACAAATATTACTATATAGATACAGTAATGAAAAGAGTTTTCCCTCTATTTAAGAAAACTTCATTTATTTTTATTTATTTATTTATTTATTTATTTCTACACATTATGGGGGTACAAATGTTTAGGTTATGTATGTTGCCCTTGTCCCCCCTCAGTCAGATCTTGAAGCGTGTCCCTCCCCCAGATAGTGCATATTGTACTCACTATGTATGTATATGCCCATCTTCCCCTCCCTACTCCCGTCTGTCTGACGCCTGATAAATGTTATTCCTATATGTGCACTTAGGTGTTGATCAGTGAAACCAATTTGCTGGTGAGTATACGAGGTGCTTATTTTTGCATTCTTGGGATATTTCACTTAGTAGAATGGCTTCCAGCTCCATCCAGGAAAATACAAGAGATGCTATAGAAAACTTCATTTAATTGCCACCCTTTGGTTATATTAGACACAGATTACTGGGGACACTCTAGCAACTTCAGTCAATTTAGAGAACTGGTCACCAAAATATAAATACAGATGGT
The DNA here is from genome assembly GCA_963574885.1 of Lepilemur ruficaudatus. NCBI lineage: Eukaryota > Metazoa > Chordata > Mammalia > Primates > Lepilemuridae > Lepilemur > Lepilemur ruficaudatus. Next base: position 14,076 of record CAUYRT010014805.1, on the reverse strand, counting down.
ATATTCAGAAACTTGAATATGTTAAAATAATAATCACTAGAGGAAAAAGGTAGGTCTCATAAAGTGTTTTATATTTATTTATTTATTTATTTATTTATTTATTTTTTTTTTTTTTTGAGACAGAGTCTCACTCTGTTGCCCGGGCTAGAGTGAGTGCCGTGGCGTCAGCCTAGCTCACAGCAACCTCAAACTCCTGGGCTCAAGCAATCCTTCTGCCTCAGCCTCCTGAGTAGCTGGGACTACAGGCATGCACCACCATGCCCGGCTAATTTTTTTTTTCTATATATGTCTTTAGTTGGCCAATTAATTTCTTTCTATTTACAGTAGAGACGGGGGTCTCACTCTTGCTCAGGCTGGTTTCGAACTCCTGACCTTGAGCGATCCGCCCGCCTCGGCCTCCCAGAGTGCTAGGATTACAGGCGTGAGCCACAGCGCCCAGCCTCAACATGGAGCTTTTAACTGAGTTGTCATTATTGTGATGTAATGTTAACAAGATGTAATGGCGACAATTTCATCACTAGGTCTGACAGTAAATTCTTTTTAACACATCATTACTTGCATCTCTTATATGGTGTTGTCCTTCATTGAGGAAGGTGTTGCTAATGCTGCCTCATGGGATGAGAAGTTTGGGTTGTGCTTCCTGCCCACCGATAGTGGGGAGCAATTCTATATTCATCCAGACCCAAGGGAAGGAATGTGTCAGCCACAGTCTGTGACCATGAAATAGACTGAGGCTAATTAATCCAGAGGGGAAACAAGGACACAGACATGGCCTCATTAGCAAAGAGAACAAGAGAAAATGAAATGATAATCATTATATTCTTTAAAAAGTCATACAAATAAGGTTTAGAGCTACTTATTACCTTAAGTATTAATAAGTATTAATACTTAATAAGTGGATACTTATTAGTATTTATTAATCAGATATTTGGAAGAAGGTATCTATCATATGCCTCAGACAATGTTGGATACTACATAGAAAAGCATTTATTCTTAACATTAGACATGTAAATATGGGTCTATTTACTAAATGCATAGGCTAAAGAGAGCTAAGAGTTACTGTGACAATTATTAATTTATATCAGCAAACAGCTTGTTTTAATCTTTTTTCTTTTTCACCATTGAGTGACAAATTTCCTGGACATGCAGAAATTCTGGCTGCTTAAAGTGCTCTTGGCACACACTAGATAAGTAGAACATCATCGCTCTGCCAGGGCTTGGGGCTGAGGCACTAGAGGTACTCACCCTGAATGGCTGGTCTGGGATGAATGGAAAATACGGGATTGCTGACTGTTCTTCACCCCTTTCCCCAGATATGCAAGAATTTCTGAGTAGCTGCCGGTCTGTGAACACAGCTTTGAGTTCAATTGCCACATCAGCTGGAGGATCTTCGGAGTCACCACAGGTCAAGCTGATTGCAAAGCTGAAAAGAAAATCATCTCATGTATTCAGGGTTGGATATAACAACATTTCAAAATGACCCATGACTCAGGTTTCCTCCTTCTTTGCTGGGTTTGTCTCATTTTTAAGGGACCACTACTCTTTTCAAGAGAGGTTAGACTATGGAGAAGTAACTCGAACCAGTTTATTTTGTTACCTAAAGCCAGCTCTGGTGAAAACTTTGGTGGAGTTGAAAATGACTAAAACTAGAGATTTCAAATACTCCCAAACACACAAACATCTGTGTTCTAATCCATTTCAGATGATATCTTCTTAAGTTTGGTTCTTATTTATATTGACAGTTCTTGCTCCAAGCACCATGATTCAAAACCATAAAAAAAAAAAAAAGTCCTTTGGCCTCCCTAAGGGTCAAAGAGAAAATATGGGCCTGTATTTATAATCTCTGATATAAATAGCTGTCTGGAGAAATGATGGCTAGGATTCATACACATTCTTTTCATGGGAACATGGTACTTTCTTGGCACTCCCAACTAGCAACACTGTCCACAAGGAGAGGAAGAGGAGGAGCACTAAACCACAACAGGAGTGGGCAGGGCCCGGCCACTGCCCGAGAGCTCTAGGGTGACAAGCACTCTGCCTTACCTTTCTGGGTTGAGGTCTACGATGCCCATCACTAACACCTTCTTGCCTGGTCTCATGCCACCTTTAATGTGCCCACAAAATGGAACTATCTGCAAAGGATTGGATAAAGAACAGGAAGTTCACAGCCTGTTAGGGAAGAGCCAAGCCCTCACATCCTGAGGGCCTGACCCATTAGAAAATGCAATTAGAAAGGAAGAGGGTACAGCTGAGACACAGAGCAAAATCATTTACCAGTCGTGGGAAGTACACGTCTGCTTGAACTGGAGAGCTCAAGGAGTTGTTCAAGTGCCCATCATCTAGTTTCTAAAAATAGAAGCACACAGATTGGCTTTCCATAGGCTCTTTTTTTGGGGGTGGTATAAGAACCTACACAAATCTGGTGGAACCGGCAGCGTTTCCACATACACTCAGGCAGTGTCTGCAGATGATGCTTCTTCATAGCCCATTAAATAATGGCATACCCGCCCCCCGCCCCAGCAAAATTCGTCCTGTCCACCCAGTACAGTAGCTAAGCCTCTGAGGATCCTCAGACCCTTCAGATCCAGATCAAAATCAAGGTCGAGTCACATCAGGGAGCCCGAGCCCGGGTGCTGGAGAAGGGCAGGCCCCTCTCCAACTGCAAACGCTTCTGGAGCCGCTGTGGCCCAGGCCTGTCTTCCAGGACGTGGCTGAAGTGGCGCTCAACTTCTCTCCGGAGCCCTAGGCGTAAACCCTCTAAGGGGGAATCCCCGGGACGTTGGGGGCGGTGGCGGGGCGAGCGCCCGGACACACTCACCCACGCGCACACTCACACGTGCAAAATGCACGCACCTGGCTGGCGGTGGCAGGGCACAGAGGGGCTGTTGGCCCGCCGTCCGCCCCCAAACATCCTCCCCCAGCCTGGAGCCCTCCAACCCGGGGAGCCCCTCCTGCCCCCCAGCCCCAATGCGCGCACAGCCGGCTCCTGCTAACAGGTACCCGGGCGCCTTCGCGCGCGCGGGGAGCCAGGCTGGGCCTGCAGCTTCTTTCCGTCTCAACCCGGCGGGAGCCGGCGACGGCGGCGTGCGGGGCGGCGGGAAGGGGGCGCCTCGCGTGCACCCCGCCACACTCACCACAACGGCATCACTGTCGGCCACCGATCCCGCCATCTTCTTGCACAGCGCGGCGGGGTGCACGGGTGGCGGCACGGCGGCGGGGGACGGGGGACGCGGCGCGCGGGCGGGGATCCCGGGGCGGTCGTGCACGGGGCGGGGGCGCGGGTCCGAGGCTGGCGCGGGCGCGCGCCCACAAGAGCACGCGCGCGCGCGCACGCCCGGGGCCCCGGCGCCGACCTGGCAGGCACGGCCCAGGAGGGGGAGGGGCAGAGCTTGGCAGCGTGGGCCCGGAGGTCGAAGGTGGCAGCTGCTGCCCGGACCCGGACTGTGGCTGCCGAGTCGGGGCTGGCGCTGCTGGCGCTGCTGGTGCTGCTCCTGCTGCCGCCGCCGCCCAAAGAGGAAAGGTGGCGAGGGCCGCGCCGCGTCGGCCCAGGGCGGCATTTAAAGGCATCCGGGCCCGGCTCGGGAACCGGGAACAGGGCGGGGACCCGGCTGGGCTGCCGCGGCTTGCTCAGCTGGCCCTGCCCCTCGGCCATTGGACGGTGGCGAGAGGCCGGGGCGGGAGGGACGCGCCTGTCCCAGTCGGGGAGGGCGGGGGCCCCGTGGGCGCTCACGGCGAGAGAGTGGGTAGGGCTGAGGGACCGGGGAATTGAGGGCCGGGGCCTGCTAGGTGACAGGTGCTTGCGACACCCCACCCCTTCCTTCCAGCCTCCTAACCATTAACCTCCTGCCATGTCCTGGGGCCAGGTGGGATGGTGGGAGGCGAGGTCAAGGGAAGACTGTGGGCTGGGGGTGGTATTCTAGAGAGGAGACTTGGCGTGATTTTTTTCAGAGAAGTACAACAAAGTGGGGGCAAAGATTCATTCTGTTCTCTGGGGTAGAAAAGAATGAAAGGTTTTAAGACTTGCAGAAATAAATATTTGGTCTGGGGTCCCTGGAGGCTCTCTGGGGCTGGAGTCTGGCTGTCTTACCAAATTGCTCTGGGCGCTGTGACAGTCCTCGGAAGAGTCTCCACTGGGGCCCCGTTTCACAAGTCACTTGCCCATTCTGGGCTAGTAAGTTCCTCACTGAAAGTCTCCTGATAGCCTTTGTAGAGTAATTCCCAAAGGATACCCCCCTCCTCTATTCCAAGGCACAAATTCCTTTATGGCATTTCTGGCTTAGGATTATTATGTAATTTCTCAGATAAAGCTGTATCAACACATTCTCTATTAGGTGACATCCTTGGCTTAAACATTCCATTGTGTGAATCACCGGGGTGTTCTACACTAATAAGCAGGGAGCGTGTGTGACCGACTGCAGTCCCGGAGGGGCCCTCAGAGGCTCCCTTCCAGCCACTGTTACTGGCATGTGTGGCCTAGAATATCACTGCGGCTTTTGTGTCTTAGTTTTCCCTTTATGGACCGGAGCTAATCGTGGTAATCTCAGTCAAGCAGCGAGAATTACCTGCACACGCCTGTAAGCCAGTCATAGCCTCTGTGGAAGTGCTTCTCTGAATTAGAGGTTGAAATGCAGCACAGTTGTGGCTTACATTTTGGTTCTTGTTTATCAGTCTTAGCTTCAAATCACACCTTACTGGTTATTTTAAAATATTAGGTGGTTACAGGAAATGATTGACATTTGAAAGAATACTTAAGTATATCTAAATTGTTGACAGCCTGGTATAGAGAAGAAGCATTAAAGTGCAGTAGTTCTTTGAATTTGGCTAAGGTGAGAGTGACATGATACATCCAATACATCATGGTGGTTAAAAAGCCAGTGCCCCTGGCTCTACTATTGACCAGCTGAGTGATCTTGCAAAAGTTACTAAACTCTGTGTCTTAGTTTCTTCATCTGTGAACCAGAGATGACGGTGACGATGATGATGATGATGATGTCTATCTCAGGTAATTGGGAAGATTAAACAAATTGGTTCCTTTACCTTCCTTAGAACAGTAAACACTTGTTCTGCAAAGGTGCAAAGTTCCTGCCATGTACCAGGCACTGGTGGGCTGGGAAGGACTTTTTTGCTGAACTTACATTCTAGTGGGGAAAGGCAGTCAATAAATATATATATAATATGGTGAAAGCATTAGAAAAAAGTGACTGTTCCTTATTGGAGTAGTCCGCTCTCTGTCATCTTTGAGCCTGTAAAAAAAAAAGAAAAAGAAAAAGTAATAAATCAGGGAAGGAGGGAAAGAGAGGTAGAAGGTAGGCTGGTGCTGTTTACAGAGGGTGATCAGGGAAACTTCTGGTGAACTGCCATTTAAGAAGACCCCTGAAGGAGGGGGAGGGAGGGAGTTGTATGGAGGAGGAGGTGGCTGACAGAGGGACCTGCAAGGGCAAAGTCCCCAAGGTAGAGCATGTGAAGACAGTGCTGGGGCTGGGGCAGTGACTGAAGAGATGGGTGTTTAGAAATGGGCAGGCCTTGTACACTGTGGTGAGGATTGGCTTTACTCAGGGGAGGTGGGAAGACATTGGCCATTTCTGAGCAAAGGACTGACGTAGTTTGCCTTCTGTTGTAGGTGCATCCCTCTGCCTGCTGTGGGGAGTGGCCTTTGGGGAGAGGGTGGTAGGAGGGAGGCTAATCACAGGACTCAGGAGACTCCTGCACCAGTCCAAGCAAGATGTCACGGTGGCCTGGACATGCTGGGAGTGGCGAGGGTGTGAGGGGCACAGGCCCTTGATAAATCCCTGCTATTATCATTGTGCAGCTTTGAGAGCTTATGTTGCCTATTGAGCCTCAGTTTCCTCCCTTGCAAAATTAAGGGGTTGGACTCATTCATCATACCCTCAGCTCTTAGAAGGTTCTTCTGGTTCCTGAAAAGCTGTGTAAATGCCATCTCAATTTAAATGGGCTTGAGAGTAGGTGCTACTAAATGAAAATAATCTTGGGTTGAATCTTTTGATAAGTGGTTTTGTAGGGTAAAGAATAACCTGTTGATTTGTTTTGTTTTGTAAGTGGAGTGTAAGATATTTGGATTGCTGGAGAAGAGTTTCTTACCTTTTAGGAAGGTAAAGTATAGGAAGGTACTAAACCTGCCCTGAATATTTTAATATGGAAAATTGCATTTTGTTCCAAAAATGCTTGATTCCCTCTCATTCTATAAAATGGTTAATTTTGAATATGGAGAGCAGAGAGAAAGCGTCAATGAATTTTTTGTTGTAACTATTTAATAAAAGCTGAGCAGTGTCAAACTACCTCTTACAGGGAAATGCCATGAGCAAATTAATGGATTATAGAGCTTTAAAAAAATTGTTTTTGAGTTGTATAGCAAAGGGTAGGCGAACTTTGCTCTATGCTTTGATTATAGGCATTTGTATGTTAAAAACATCAACCAAGACTGGGACCTATTTATGAACTGCAACAGTGAAATTTCAGGATGAACTGTATTACTACTGGAAACTATGAAAAAGGTTAAAGAAGGGGGAAGCAGTCAGACAGGTGATTAGCACTGAACAAAAGGATAAACAGGTCTTTGAAGATAGACTTTGATAACTGATCTTTCCAGAGGAAAATAGAAAATGGCATCCTTTTTTCTTCCTATTTTATATGTTTTATGCAATGTATGCTTGCAGAATTTCTAATATTGGGGGGAGAATAAAGTATTGATGGCAACTCAGCGACCATTTTATTGGTATTGCTATGTGCTATGGTCCTATGGACCAAGAAGATGTATTTGAAAATGCAGGAGTCCTGTCCTCGGAAAGCTTATAGCCCATTCTGGGGCATAGTGGCAGGATGTAGTAATGGACAAAATCATAAAGGCCTCAAACCTAAAGCCTGAGCACTAATGGGGGGAGGTTCACTCTCATTTGGAGGATTAAGGCAGGTTTCTGGAGGAGATGGCATATCCCTGAGCACAGGTATAGCAGCAACTTCCACAGCACCACAGAAGTCTTCAAAGACCACATTGCAGCTCTATTCATGGCCCAAATTCTAAACCTCTCCTTTCCCTGGTATGGCAACCAGCTGAACCCCTGCTCCCAGAGGCTGCCTGATGTCTCCTGCCCTGGTCCATATAGTCATGTGCCTGCCTTCCGAGGCCCCCTGTGGGCTCTGATCCATAGGCCTGACTTGGCCCTTCAGGCCACTTGCTTTCCATCTGTGTGTCTATACACATTGTCTAAAGCAGGGTTTCTTAACCTCACAGTTTTGACATATTAGGCTGGGAAGTTCTTTGTCATGGGGGCTGTCCTGTGCATTATAAGATGTTGAGCACTAGGTTAGCACCTCCCGCTCCTCTCCATTTGTGTCAACCAAAAATGTTCTCAGATATTGACAAATGCTCCCAGTTGAGGTTCAGGTCACATCACCCAAAATATGACTGTAGGAGACTGGAATATGCCACCCCCAAATATATTTCTTTGGAATGCTTCGACCTGGCTTTTCTGAGAAATGTCAGACACAGAAGTAGTTCAGGAAAGCTGTTCTTTTGTAAAAGAAATTTGTATCTATAAACAAAATCTATATTAATAAAGTATCTGTATCATGAAGCAGGCTGCTCCAGACAACTTTTATTACCTGGGAGACTTTATCTGCATAAAGACAACAAGACCATCATACAATTCCTCCCCTCACCTTCCCACAACTTGTGTCACCATACTTGGCCCTTCCAGGAACCCCAAGCCTCTATTCCTTTCTGTAGCTCAGGATACTACATAAGCTTCAATCATCTGACCCTTTTGAGTCTCATATTTTGTGGGACTCCCATGAGTATGCACATGATGAAATTTTTTTTCCTGTTAATCTACCTTATGTCAATTTGTGGTCTAGTCAAGGAATCTGTAAGAACCAGTGATCTAGAAGGTACTTTAAGTTACTTCTATTATTCATATTACATACATGACATGACATTTAGCCATTCTAATCTAGAGTTAAAACTTGCACATCAGAAGTACCTTCCTTTTTATTTAGCAAATCGTTGTTTCCTGACACTATAGGAGCACTTTGTAGATAGTTCCACAAAGAACCTCTAAAATGAAGGATGGTCTGTGAGGGTCCCTGTGGGTGTGGCTACCAGCTTGAAATATCTTTGTAATATTGAGAAATTTGCATTCATTTTGCATTCTGTTCCACAATATTGCCATGTTTGTTTTGATATAAGCATAATGTGTCCCCGCCTTGTACATATAATAAAACTGAAGCATCCCAAATGTTTACCTTATTTACCTGCGGCTTGGCCTTTCTCCCCACCCCAGGCCCCGAGGGGAGGAGGTAGCACACTTTGAGGAACAAGATGCTTCCCATTGTTATAGGTCCATTCAGGTTTTCAGTTCTCCGTAATTATACTTTTCAGGCAGTCTGCTCATTACCAGTATTGATATAGGCAGCAAAATACACAAACTCAGCATTCTTTTGTTTACCTAGTTAGGTAGGAGGGCAAATATTCATCAAGCTATTTTTCTGTATTTCAAAATATGATTACAGTTCTTAATTATTTTAGGAACTATAGTCATTGCTGTCAAATAATTATTTGACACACACACAAATTTGTGTTGTACTGAAATAATTAGGGGACAGCCATAAAACTTGGCAGTCAATGCCAGTTCCCAACATTTCATTATTTTTGGTTTATTTATGAGGAAACTAGAACCATCCTCCTCCTTGTGTTTTAATTGCTTAGCATGGGAAGGATTGATTTCGGCAAACCTCCAGCTTAAGAAGATGATAATGAACCCAGTCCCAGGAGGAACCCAGGGCTTCAAAGGTATGTGCTGCTTCATGCCCACGGGGATGTCACTGTGGGCCCGTTAGCCCTTTAGTGAGTCTCAGAAGTCCTTGCTGGAACAAAAGCCTGGCTGATGGGGAAGCGAATATGTTCTGTTCTGTTGAGGGAAACAGAGAAAGAACCCCAATTCTGGCGTTTGGAAATGGCAACATGAACAGAAGATATTTTAAGACTCTTTCCAGCGGGCTGCGTGCGTACACCGGGCAGAGTCTCTCTCCAGCCTCACCTTTCTGCGGTTCCAAGAGGCAGGTCTGTGGGTCCCAGTCTTTTACCCATAAGGAATGTGACAGGCCTGCGTGGCGGTGCCCCAGGCCTAATTACACAATTCTTATTACGCTTGTCGTTTCTGTTTTCATTTGCTGGTTTATAGTCCTCCTTTTCATTGCCTCTGTGATTTTATTTTCTTCTTGTCAAGTGGCATAAAAGGTTTCTTAGTTTTGCAGTTTCATGGAAACTTGCCTGGCTTGGCTGGATGGGAGGAGATCAAGGTTCAGATTTAGCAGTCATCTGGAAATCCTGACTGATGGGGAGGAAAACTCAAGAGGCGTGCTGCCAGGCGGTCATTTGATTTCTGGAGGAAACATATTTGGGTGACACAGATTTCTGGACTTTTTAAAAGGTGGACTACACACAGTAGTGATGAACACAGCATGGCTTCTGAGCAAACCGCCATCCAGAAGATATCTGGGAATTTAAACTTGACATCCAAATTTGATTACCCAAAGTGATTCAGAGAAAACATACTTCATTTATTCATTCAACAACTATTTATTGAGCTGGGCTCTGTTTTAGTTGCCACTGTGGGATTTTTTACTTTCTCAAAACAAAAACAAAAACAACCACACACATACTTTGAAAAGCACTGAAAATACTTTCCCTCCTCTTAGGCATGCATTTCTTAAGGGAATCTCTACTGTCCTCATATTATATTAATAGACTCCTCCCCTGCTCACAGCCTCTTCCATGTGACAATGTTCAGAATGAATCTGAGAGCTCCACTGCCAACATGGCAACAGAGCCCAGAAAATGAAAATGAAATGCTTTGAATTCAAGGACTTGTTCCATCCCACCCCATTCAGGTGACACACTTTCTATCTCAACCCAGTTTATCTGGTACATGTTGCTTTCAGACTGAATTGTTCAAATGATTAATTTATCCCATAGAGAAAGATTAGAAATTGAAGGAAACGTTTTAAATTGACAAAGATGTCTAAGTTGGCAATCTACACTGATTAAACTCATCACATTTCATTCATCCACAATGTTGGCCTTTGTTGGCTCAGTGCTTCTCCTAAACCTAAGAATTAGTTGAAATTATAAATTCAGGAAGCTTTGGGCTGGGCACAACTTTTCAAGTTGCTTGGTTTGTGTATGTGTGTGTGTGAAGGTAGGGTGGAGTAGAGAGAGGGGAAATTTCAGCTTTTTAAAAATTTTTATTTTTAATTTTTTATTGATATATAGTATTTGTATGTTCTATGGGGTGCATGTGATATTTTGTTACATGCAGAAAATGTGTAGTGATCAATTCAGCATATTTAGGGTATCCATCACCTTAATCATTTATCAAACACATTCTATGTGTTGAGAACATTTCAAATCCTCTCTTCTAGCTATTAATTATAATACCCATTGTTGTTAACTATGGTCACCCTACTCTGCTATTGAACATTAGAACTTATTCCTTCAATCTAACTGTATGTTTGTATTCATTAACTAACCTCTCTTCACCTCCCCCTCCCTGCCCCTGGTATCTATCATTCTCCTCTCTACCTCCATGAGATCCACTTTTTTAGTTCCCACATATAAGTCAGAACATGTGATATTTGTCTTTCTGTGCCTGGCTTATTTCACTTAACATAATGACCTACAGTTCCATCCATGTTGTTGCAAATGACAGGATTTCATTCTTTTTATGGTTAAGTAGTATTCCATTATATATATACATACCACATTTTTCTTATCCATTCATTTGTTGATGGGCACTTAGGTTGATTCCATATCTTTGTTATTGTGAATAGTGCTGCAGTAAACATGAGGATGTAGATATCCCTTTGATATACTTATTTCCTTTCCGTTGAATAAATACCCCATAGTAGGATTACTGGATCATATGGTCATTCCATTTTCAGTCTTTTGAGAGCTCTCCATACTGTTTTCCATAATGGCTGTACTAATTTACATTCCTACCAGTGTACTAACAGTGTATAAGAATCCCTTTTTTTGGCATCCTTGCCAGCATCTGTTATTTTTGTCTTTTTAACAATAGCCATTCTAACTGGGGTGAGATGATATCTCATTGTGGTTTTGATTTGCATTTCCCTGATGATTAATGATGTTGAAACATTTTTTCACATACCTGTTGGCCATCTGTATGTCTTCTTTTGAGAAATGTCTATTCATGTCCTTTGCCCACTTTTTAATGGGATTATTTGGTTTTTTGCTGTTGAAGTTTCAGCTTTTCTTAAAAGCCAATCCTTGTTTTAATTATCAGCAATAAACAAAAGTAACTTGGGGAGAGGAAGCAAAGTAACTGTGTTTGTTTTTGATCCCATGGATTTAATGCCAGGGGCAACTTCATCGTGAGGAAAAGAGGAATCCCCTGCATTTTTGTTTATTTTTTGAGTTGATTGAGGCAGAGATACAAATATTATGTTTCTGCCCTTTGACAATTCTTCAGCTTTATCTGCTAATACTCTCCTTGAACTAATCTGGAATCTTCCCACATGTAAGTTGATTCCCAACCACTTCTGTCCCTCTTGTGCATCAGTCACTTAATAACACTAAATGACTTGTTTCCTCAGTAATCCCTGCTTCTCCCCTGCACAGGTTGGCCCACTTCATTCCTGGCCCTTCAGGCTACTCCCGCCCTCCTTCCATCTGATCTGGGCTCCCTCTCTCCTCCTGAGTGGGTTCTTCCTCCTATCTTTTTTAGGCTACATTTAGTGAGTAAATTCTTACCCAGCCTGAAAGAAAAAATTAAAATCTAATAAACACATACCATTTATATGTGGTCCTCTTTGGGAGGCAGGAGTAGGTAAGTTCCTGTCTATCCTGAGGTCAGTATTCTTCCTTTTCTATCAGTCATTGTTGACTGACTCATGCTATAGCCAGGACAGGCAGAAAAATGAGTGTCATCCCATTTCAAGCCAAAGTAATATAGCTAACAATTATTCTAGAGAAGTGACAACTAAGGGTTGGTGCTGGATGATTTAGATAGATTAGCTAACGCCAGGTGATATACTATAAATAGAAACCAGAAGGAATGAGCTTAGTGAGAAAAGAGGATGGGCAGAATTGCTGAGTATGGGCAGGATGTGTGTTATTTCAGACCTAGGGATGATTTTAATCTACAATGTTCATTCTCAATGTTCCAATACAAGCTCATAAAACAGCCACAGGCTCACCCCTCAGTAATTATTGATGCTGGAATAGAGCATCACCAGGAATTGGAGAGTACCCACATCTTATAGTAAATTGAAAGTCAGTTCCCTTTGTCAATGTTGAATTTGCGTGTTTAGTCAGTGTGGCCTTTTAAAAATGTAAATTATGCTACATCAGCCCTCCTTGAAATCACGTGGGGGATTCTCTTTGTGTTTAGAATGAAGTCCATATTCCTTTCCGTGGCCTTCAAGGCCCTACGGGATCTGGACCTGTCACTCCACCTTCACCTAGCACCATGCTGTCCCCTGCTCACCACTCTCCAGCCAAAATTGGCCTCCTTGGTGTTCTTCCAACAGCTAAGCATACTCATTCCTCAGGCTCTTTGCAATTGCTCTTCTCCCTGCCCGGAACATGCTTCTCTGGGCACTTTTCTGGTGGTTTTTATCCTAAAATTCACCTCCTGTGAGACATTTTCCCCGATATAGGCCCTAGCCACAGCTTTTTATTGCATCTTTATCCTTCTGCAGAGTATTTATCTCCATCTTCAATTGTCCTGCTTATTACCTGGTATAGGCTTTCCATCTCAGAGGGTAAGAGCCCTGAGAGCAGGATCTTGTCTTTCTTCTTCATAGCTATGAGAATTGGGCATGAAGATTTGTTGTTTGAATGCACGAGTGAACGAATGAATGAACAGGTACTGCATAGTTGCAGATCTGTAGATGAAATATAACCTCATAGCTGTTGAGGACTCCAGGGCCCCAAGGCTGGAGTCCATTTATTTACCTCCTGTTTCAGAGCCTGAAAACAATTCTCCTTAGGTTGACTCTGCACTAAGGTGTTCTTCCCACTGCTGAGAAGGCTTGATTCTAGCCAGCATATCAGTTCTATATAAGTTCATGTTAGACATTAGCCAGAGTTGTTGAACCTAAATCTGAAATGTCAAAAAATATCCTTGTAGGCAATGAAAAATTAAACTTGTAAGGTTAAGTACAAAAAAGATAATAGTGGAAAAAATCTCAGAGCATAAGCATAGTGATATAATAGCTATCTTAGTGGTATTATTGTTTCCTCATCCTGATTAGGTAGACTGTCTGGCTCTTTAGAGTCACCTGATATTGAACATTAACTCTGACATCTTCTCTACGAGGGATGAGCAATGAAGGTGCTGCCTTTCCAGATTGTCTACTCAATTTTATTTAATAAGCACTTACATAGTGTTTACTAGGTGTCAGGTACTTTTCTAAATACTTGACAAATACCTTTGCAGGTTGAGTTCTCTGGAAGCAGTAGTTGAGACAGAGTTTGGGGTGTGAGATGCTTATTAGGGATTGGTACCTTTGAAGGGAAGGAAAAGAAGGCGGGAAGAAGTCAAACTGCAAGGCAGGCTCAGCAAAGACTCAGCCAGTCTGGCAGAGTGACCCGCATCAGGCCAAAATGGCCAGGCCTCTGTGCTATCACCTCACTGAGTCATCAAGTGTGGGCTCCCCCAAGAAGGGCATGGCCTCGGGCAAGGCAGCTATGCAGCTGAGACAGACTGGGGTTGCTGAGAGCTGGAGGTGTTTGCTGACCACACTCCCTGAAGCTGAGCAGCAAGTCTTTCCTTGAAGCGGGATTTGGGCCGCGCATGTCTGTGTCTACTCAAATATTAATGCATTTGACCGTTATGACAACCTTATGAGGTAGGTCCTTTTATTATTTCTATTTTACAGATGAGAAAACTGAGGCATGGAAAAGTTAGGTAACTCCCTAAATTAGGTCAGATAGCAGAGCTGAGATTGGACCCAGGCAATATGGCTCTAGAATCAGAGCTCTTAATTACTCAGCTATGCGATCTTATTATTTCATAGAGATGGTTGAGAATAGCCTAA
>CAUYRT010014804.1:0-17445 GCA_963574885.1 Lepilemur ruficaudatus | reverse complement strand
CATGTACACACACGAGTACAAAACCAAGGAAGAAATGGATCCAAAGGGAGAGAACTCATTTTTGTTAGGCAAAGGAAACAACGAAAAATTGACATTAACATGAAAATTATGACTTTGAGCTGTTTGTTTAATACGATCCCAGGTATGTTTTTGTCTTCTGGGTACTCGGGTGAAGGAAGCAATAAATGTTTAATGGAATCGGGGCCAGGAAGTGACAGTAACATAAATTTTATCTTCTGTGGTCAAAGGAGCATCGGAGTGGGTGGAACCAGCCCTGCGGGGATCTGGGTCTCTCTCCGCAGAAACAGGCAGTTATACCTGCTCGTGAACTTTCCAAAGAAAGCAACTTTGTCTTTGAAAGATTTTTAAATGTTAAAATACGTGTGTTTACCTCTGAACAAAATGTGGCACAGTGCGCAATGGATTATTGAAAGTCACGCGCGGTCTCAGGGTCTATCAGGGCAGATGGGTGTTTTCCAATCGAGACAGTCCTGCGGAGGCGGGGAGCGTGCGGCCTGTCTGGCTCGTGTTCGGTTGCTCTGGGAGGGAGAAACCCATTTCTCCTCCAGGACGTCGTCTTAAGGCACTGTCACTGCAGTGCCGGCGTCCCTGCTCCTCCCGGCCCCCGCTGCTGCTGGCTCAAGGGTCAGGGGACGGGGCGGTGGGGGGGGGAAGCTCAGACAAGTGCAAACAGCCCTTCTCCCTTTTCTGAGACCGTTGCTGCTGCTTTCTTTCCACGACACCAAATGCTGTGGTGGTGCCGACCATTGCACTGGAAACTTCCACTGGGTGAGACGCGGCCACGAGCGCCGTGTGGATGACGACGGCTCCCTTGCGGGCGGAGTTGTCCAGGTGAGACCAAAGCCGGTGGCCTCACAGCTCCTCGGACTTCACGTGGAGAGCGTCTTGGACACCGCCACGCAGACATCTAGCGCCGCCACCATTTTCTTTTCTAAGATAAATACTCTTTCCTGAATGGACACGATGTGAGCACGTTTAGAAGAGTTGGAAATCAGAGAGCCAGACGAAGATGATGACGGAGATCCCACGGTCACGTAATCCTGAGACGGCCGCTGCCGCCGTCGGGGCGTTCGCTCACAGACGTCTGCGTCTACACGCTCGTCCGTGCCTGAGACTGCGGAAATACGTCAAGTGCAACACGTGTCATTTTTACAGCAAAATTTAAATCGCAAGGAGTGCGGAATTGTGTCTTGCTTTTCTGTGTAACATTATACTGTGAACATTTTTGCGCGTCACTAAATTTTCTTCACTGGCGTGATTTTTAGTGGTTACGTGGTGCTCCTTCCGGCGGTGAGCTGGAGCTGGTTTCGGCGACGAGGGGAAGTGGCTGCGTGCGTGTCTTTGCGGCGCTGTGTCTGCCGACGCCGTGTTGGTAGCTAGAACTCGGCCGTGGTGGGAGAATTCACACCGCAAACGTTGGCGATCACAGAAAATCGAGGCTTTAGAAGAAGTTTTTGCCTGTCAGAGAGACAGCTGATAAACATTTACCAGCACACGGCTGCTTCTGGCCTTGAAATGTAGCATAATTAACGTAAGCATTTGCTCCTCTGCGACTTAGGATATTTCCCGTGATTTGCTCCTCTTATAATTGTGCAGAACTTGTCCACCAATCTTTAACTGCGTTTCTGATTGTTTTCTTAAGACACGATTCTGAAAGTGGAATTTTGGGTAAAGGATACGAACATTTGTAAGGCCCTAGACACATATTTTTAAATCGCTCCCCAGAAAGGCCGAGTGTGTTACGCTCATACGAGCAGGTACGAGAGCATCTGTGACACCAAACCCTACCCAGCACCAACCATTGTTGTTTTGAATAACCTTTGCCAATTACAAAGGATAAAGTGACGTTTCCCCATGCCTTTAATTTATATTTTTAAGTTGTCGAAAGCGAAATAAAAAATGTGCTTTGGCCATAGTATTTCTTTCTCCGAGAACCCGTTGTGTTCTTTGCCAGAGGGTTTGGGAGGCCCGTGGAAAAGGCCTCGCTGACAGTGCTTCACCGCGCCCTTAGCCGGACGCAGGCTACGCCCTCCCCGTGGGCTGCCGCTGCCACGGCTGCTCGTGCGTGAGGAGGTGGCTGACCTGGCCTCTCCGTGGTGCGTGGACACACGAGTGTCACCTCCGAGCTCCCCACAACTGGGCTCTTTTCTCCCCTCAAGTCTTTTCCGGAAGACTACGCAACAAGAATGGGGTGAGACAATGAGTTTTCTCTGGGACAGGATGATATATGAATGTGACATATACCTTTGCACCCTTCCCGCCCTCCCATATCACTTTCTAGAAATTTCTTCTTTAAGCATATGTGCCTACTATTTTCCTTAACGTCCGTTTAGTTTTAACTTCACAATTAAATGTCTAATTTCTGTTTCTGTTGTTATTGCCGGTGGTGAAGGTGGCGTGTGTGTGTGTGTGTGTGTGTGTGTGTGTGTGCGTGCGTGCGTCTCCCACTCTGTGTCTCTGTCTATGCAAAAAAAAAAAAAATGTTCCCATGAAGGAGCAGTTCTTGACAACTTCCTTTTGATTCAGGAAATTTTTAGCATTTTATAAATCCTTGGTATCAGAGTCAAAGATAGCTACAGGCAATTAAGAGAATGACCACTACTTGCCGCGGAGCGTTTGCCTGCCATTGGCCGAGAGCCGTGCTGCGGCCGGCCCTGGCCCCCGGGGATGCACCACGCTGGCAGCCACTTAATCTGGGCAGGGACCTGCGTCTAGAGCTTTCTGGGTGCCGTGGTCTGTCCCATGGCGAACTTCTTCACAATGTTACCGACTCCCACGTGAACCGCTGGCTTCCCTCTCTGCCCACCTGTCCCGTGGGGACGGGCATGGGAGGGTGGAAGTGAGTCCTTTGTATTCAGTGTGTGTTGCACGGTTGAGACAGAGTAAATTTCTGTTCTTGTCTAAACATGCATGCACACAAAGGCACAATAGATTTGTGGGTGACGTTGTTTGGAAGGTAAGAATTGCATTTAAAGTTTATTTATATTTAAAGACATTTCACATTGTATAAGTTTGCTCAGAGATAACTGGTGCTAAAAAGTGTCCTTTCTCTGTTGGCCACAGTAGCAGTCTTTGTAGGCAAAACCGTGGCAGGCAGGGAGCTGCTCTCGGAGACAGCGTGGGGGCCGGGCTCTCTCTCCCGGAGCAGGGGGTGGACGCTGCATGCGCCGTCCTGCAGAATCCGGCCCCCTGGCAGAAGCAACGCAGCAATGGGGTTTTCTCCGCTTGCTTGTGTCTAGGCTGGGGGTTGAGGAAAACAATTTCTGAAAGGCCACAGGGGAGAGCCTCAGACGCAGTCTCACCTGAGCGGCACCTGAAGCAGGTGTCTCACTGCCCTGCGCAGGGTGGGCGGGGGCGGGGGTGACTGTCCCCCACCCCGGGCCTCCTCCTCCTCCTGTGCTCCCACTCGGCCTCACCCAGGACAACGCAGAGACAAACTCTGCAGCTCTGTGGACAAGTCTGAAGAGTTTAAAAGGTGCTGACGTGGTTTTTGAGACGTCTCCTTGGTATGTGGGTGTGGAAACAGACCAGAAGAAAGTTGGGGGGGGGGCTCTGGGTTTTGATTCTGGGCCCCAGAAGCCTCTCCTGAGCACCTTGCGGCCACATCCAGCCACAGGCCAAGCCTTTGGCACTTCCAGGCCGACACCGGATCCTTCTCCACCCAAGGCCCTGGATGGCAGCTCCTCTCTCCAGACAGGGGCACGCCGGGCCTGCTCACCCTCTGCGACCCTCTGCGACTCTATCGGTCGCTCTAAGAACAAAACCTCCATCACCCCAAACCCACGTTCCCAACGCTGTTGTCACAGCTGGCTTTGGAAGGACAACTTCTCTGTGCTGCAAACGTCACCGGCCCTTTGTGGAAACGGCTCCGCACGCCAGGTAATCTGTTTGCCTGTGCGGTGCTGGAAATGCAGCCCGGCTGCTGCGGGGCTGGACAGAGCCCGCGTGCTCACAGCAGCAGCTGGGGCTTTGCTCCCTTGGAGTCGAACGGCCGTGCCACGGCGGGGCTCGAGGCTTTAGGAGCAGGAGTGGATTCTGCAGCAGAGATACGCTTCATGTGGCATGAATAAACTCTGCAAGCAGCAAAAGGGGTGGAGAAATGAGGATAAAATAAAAAGGAAGTTTATGATCATTGTGAAAAATTTATGGAGTGTAGCTGGCATAGGCTTCTATAAAACGGAACCGGCTCCAACTAGCCCAACGAGGCGAGCACGCACTTTTCTTCCTGCTGCCCGTGAATTGCCGTCGCCGAGGCTCCTGTGTTCACCCCTCAGTGCTGGCCCTTCTGCAACGCCCCGATCCAAAGCCGCGGCGCTGTTAATTGGCACTGCCCACCACGCCTGGAAAGCCCGTCTTAGCGCGCGGAAGGAGGCGGTACCCCGACAGGTTGGTTAGCCTCGCGATCTTCCGAGGAGCGTCTGCGCTGGCCTAGATTGTATTCAGAATTCACAGCCGGAGGATGAAATGAAAAAGAACAGGTTTCTTTCAGGTTTTTCTGTGCATTGGCATACATATAATTTAAATATTTACCCACTGGGAGAGGCCGCCCCGCACAGGCCCACCGCCGCCAGCGGGCACCGGTCCCGGGGTGTGAGCCTCTCGCCGGCGGGGGCCGCTTTGTGCGGAGTGAATGACTCGCACCGCTTTTCTCGAGAAACCCCCACCACGGCTTCAAAACACATCAGTTTCAATTAAACTCTAAGGAAAAAAAAATGCGATCACTAATTCTGGGCTGCGGTTTCTCATTGCGGAGCCGGCTGCTTTGAATTTGAAAAGAGTTTGATGGAGACTTAACCAAATGACATGTAATCAGGGCATATTTTTTTATTATACCTGGAGTGACAAAATTGCCGAATGGTGTACTGTTTGACTTTTAAAAGAAACGACACCAAAACCCGCGTGCTAGAGAAAATCTAAAGCACCGCGGTGCTGACCGAGACGCCGGCCGGACGTGCTCCGCCGGTCCCCGCGGCCTGGTCTCCGCCGGCCTGCGCGGGTCCTCCCTCCTCCTCCCCCACCCCCACGAGGGCGACACATGGACACGACGGGCTCGGGGCCTGGGAGGCTGGTCGGCTTCCTTCGCTACCGGAGCACGGTGGGGCGGCGCTCCCGGGGTTGACGCGGCGCAACTGATGTTTCTCCAGGGCGGAGGCGGCTCCCGCTCTCGCTCAAGGGCCATGTCGTGCGCTTCTTCGGAAGCATCCCGCCCAGTTGCGCCGGCCGGTCATTTCCGACACTACGCTTGCTTCCATATTCCTTCAAAGAGTGACGGTGCGTGTGGACCTTATTAGGCTTTGGTTGCTGACTAGTTGGGAAGACATATTTGTGTTAGCGTTGCGTTTGTTGTTAAAAAAAGGCAAGAACTTAAATACCAAAATGGCACTTGTAATTGGGCACCATTGCTACATCCATATATTCTTATACGTTAAAATAACTCATATTTTATATATATATATCCCAAAAGGTCTGGAGTTTCTACTTCAACCTTACTCACAATTTAAAGCGAGCCTCATAGTTGGATGTGTGTGAGTTTTTATGAGCAAAATGAGTGTTTTGTGAGTTACTTTCACAATTGAGTGCGTGGGAGCGATGCTCCACGGGCCGACGCCCTCGCCGTTTAACACCCGTGCACAGTGGCCTGAGCGTGGGCTGTGAATCACGCCTGTGGGACTTTATCTTGCCCCACCTCACAGAGAGAACACCTCTCAGCCGCGTGGGGCCTCTGAGGGCCTCCGGGTGCGGGCTGGGCTCGTGTGGCCACATCCTCGCCTGGCCTGCGAGCCCCTCCTAAGCGCAGGGACGTCCCGGGCGTGTCTGGGGCCCTCAGCACACAGACTTCGCAGACAGCGTCTTGGGCAGCGGGCAGCGCAGAGGAAGCTACTGGGAGTGTAAGGAGGCAGGGTGGGTAATGTCACCTCTCCTGCCATGATGCCTCTGCCCTGGGCAGCCAACACGCTTTGAGTCCTGTGAAAGACCAAGTGACTTTGTGGGGACGTGGACATCCCCTCTGGGTGTGGGGAGTGTGTCAGCTCCAGGGCACCCAGGAACATTCTGCCGTGCCCAGGGCGCCATCCTCTGCGCGAGACTCTAAGGCGCAAAGCGGAGCTGATGTCAACGTGGTGTTTCCTTCTAGTAGCTGCTGCAAACCCGAGTCCCCGGCAGCGCAGTGGTTCCCGGTGGAAGGCCGTGTGTGCACGCGTGTGTGTGTCAGGGGCACTTTCAGACCACGTAACTGCCCCTCCCCCGAGATCCTGACAGCCCACCTGGTTCAGGGCCACACGTGGACACAGATGTCAAGCCTGTGGCTATGTGGTCTGTGGGCAGCACCGGGAAGTGTGTGGGGAGCCGTCCCGAGCCACGAGCCACCCTCCTGCCTGGGCCCTTCCTCCGGTGAGGTCCTCCCTACCCCCGAGCACACAGGCGCAGCCTCCAAAGGCACCCGGCGATGGCTGCTGCCCCCCCAGTGCCCCCCTGGGTAGCGGAGCAGCTGTCCTCGTCCTCCAGCAGCATGTGCTCAAGTCTGGCTGTCTCCTCCTGGCTCCTGATTCTTGCAGAATGACCCACAGCCCCCACCCTGTGAGATGGGCACCCTTTGTCACTGTCACTCGAGATGGGGGTGATGGGACAGCGTGGCCATGGTCCCCCCAGTCGACAGGCTGAGTCTGTGCCGAGGCCACCTGACGGGTCCCCATCAGGTGGGAGGGACAGGGACCAGACGGCAGCTGCTCAGTGAGACTCTGATGATTTCGGCTGTCGGTGGGTCCCCAGGTCCCTTAATTCTGCAGACGCCGCTTTTAGGACATAGCAATAAACTCATCCTCAGAGCCTTTCTGCCTCTCAGTGACACAAACAATGCAGCGCATTTTGCAAATGACTGCTCCCCGCCAGTCACGAGAAGGACACAGTCTTTCCAGACCGGAGTTCTCGGCAGAGTGGACAACCTCCAGGTACCAAAGCAACTTCCAGAAACTGAGCTGGGAGTACGTCCCCTCTAGTTGTTGAGACGGGTTTCAGCACCGCGGAGGCCGCTGTGAGCCTCCAGACGTGTGTGTGAGGGTGCGCGGGCGCTCCGTGTGCGTGTGAATGGTGTGCACAGAGCGCTGCACGTTACAGGTGAACAACAGCAGCCCGCAGAGATGGTCACGAAAGACAACGTGCGAACAGCCACTGCCAGGACTTGTTCTACGTGGCCAAGAGCCGTGACTCGTTCACGGGACCAAGGTCCTTGCTAAGAACGCAGGAAGTACCCAGTTCTGAGGACAGATAGAGCTGGAACTTCATACAGCATCGCGGAACCAGCATCACTCCCGGCACCGAACTGCCCACTCCGCTCTGGGCGGGGCGCGCATCTCGATCTTATCTCTCTTTTCTGCTTTCCTGTTAGAGGAGGGAACACACCCAGAGCTGAGCTGTTTCCTCAAATGCGCGGAGGAAGCAACTTGGCATGCCCAGCCCTGTCTGAGTTCAGGTCACCATACTAAGCGGGTGGCCCAGTGCGCCGGGGGTGGTGCTCGAACTCAGCTGCCTCGTGTTTCCCTCTCGAGCCGGGCGCTGCGTCTCGCTGGAGGCTGGGGGCCTGCAGACGTTGAGCTGTGTGCAGAGAGAGCTTGGAGTCACTGCATATTTGGGACGGTGACACCAATATCTTAAAGACACATTCCTCCTTTGGAGCAGAAGTATTTTCTTATTTTACAAGAAAACCACTCAGGTTGCAGCGGTGGGCGCGGAATGCTGGCCCCAGCCTGAGGTCCGGGTCCCCCCACTCCCTGTGGATTAAGTGCAGCCAGTTTCACTGGGACAGCTACACCCGGCACCAGCTCTGCCGTCACCTGCTCCTCCCGGGACAGAAACGGAACAGCCCAGCTTTGTACCAGGACAGCCAAGGATTCTGAAGCCTGGGGACACTTTTAGAGCATGGTGGCAGCAGGCGAGATCTCTCTCCTCTCCCTCAGGGGAGTAAGCCGGCTCCTTCGCCTCATGCTTCTTTGAGCAAACATGCTTGACAGTGGCTTGAGCTATTGAAGTATGGCAATCGAGTGTGGACTAAAGAAAAATGAGTCCGTTGAGATCCTGAGATCCTTGGGGTCCTCCTTGGAGAGAGATTTGCCGGAGAGGACTGGGGCGTCTCAGGGCCCACCTGGCACTAATGCCAGCGCCCGTGGGGCTGACTGCCTGGGTCATCCGACCCCGTACGTCTGGAAGGCTGGGCTCGGGGAGGGCAGGGAGGCCGCTCGGGCTTGCTGGGTGGACTGTGGACCTGGCCTCCAAAGATTGACTCCGTGGGCCCGTCCGTCTGCAGAGAAGGGAGGGCTGGAAATCAGGGAAGAAAAGACAAAAAGGTCCCTGATGAACTGTGTCTCTCTGCCCTGCCCATAGTCAAGAGGAAAATTCACTCTGTTTAAAATAAGGTGCTACACAAAAGCCTCTTTTTGGGTAAAGTGTGAAAGCCTGTTTGCAAGGTATGAGCCGTATTCCTGCCATGCAAATGCCCCTGAAGTCCCTTGGTGGCACCAGCAGGGGCTGCCAAAGCTCGAAAGTGGGAGGAATCCCGGGTCTGACAGGCCTGGGCCGCGCCGGGCTCTTCCTCGACCCCGCCTGAGTGTGAAGCGCGTCCTGACCGACTGGCTGCCGACGCGGGTGTTTCCAACCCGCGTGCTACGCGGCCCCGGCACCTCCTCTGCAACGCGCCTTCTGATTGTCAATGCCCCAAGGCCGACGGCAGGACCCGCTTCCACTCCGGGCTCTGTCACCTGCGCAGTTGGCGGTTAACCGTGAGCCCCAGGTCTGTCCCGAGTGGAGGGACTCGGTTTGGCCTGCTTGTTGCGTGGCGCTCTCCGCACTCGCGGTCTGTGCGCATTCGGATCCTTCCGAGGGTCTGCTGCAAGGGGAGGCTAATTCACGCGGGCTTGTTTGTTTAGAGCTGGCCGAGGCTTTGCAGGGGTGGATAAAGTGTACCAGGGTGTCAGGCGAGAGCAGGCAGAGACCAGGCTGAGAAAAGTGATCTGGCAGAACGGCGGGAGGGACGCCCGCGCAGACCGCTGGGCGCGGGGGGGGGGGGGAGCCCGTTTGGTGTTTCTGAACTGGGCTCGTCCCCGGGTCCCCCGTTCTCTCTTTCCAACGAAGAAAGTTTTTCTCGACCAGGGGGGCAGCGCTCAGGCGTGAGGCATGTGTCACAGGACGCTGCCGTGCAGAGCAGCTCAACGCAGGTACAGGTGTGTCGCGGGCTGGAAACTGCCTTTTGTTTTCAGGAAAAGCGCCAATTGGAGGGAAAGAGCCCAGCGTTTTGAGGGCCGCGGGGAAGGCGTTCTGTTGGGGGCACAGCCGCTCCACGCGCCCGCGGTCAGCAAGGGCCGCGCCGCGCTCGCTCCTCGGAGGAGCCGGGCGGGCTCTGCGCGCTGCCCAGGGGCCGGTCAGCGCATCCTCCAAGCGCGGAGCTCGCTGTCTCCCGGCCCCTCTTCCAACAAAATAATCCTTTGTTTTAAAGTCCCATTCCCAATAGATAAATAGTAATTACAATTGCATACAAGTAATAAATACCGAATTGGCTCTCGACCAGGCACCTCAGGAAACTTGCCTTTCACAAACAAAATGACGAACGCAGTCCCTGGGGCTGCCTCACTTTTCTTTTTTGAAGTAATATTTAGCGCCGCTGGGAGCTGTTGTTTAAGAGAAGAGCTGATCGGCGCAGTCGTCCGGGCGGAGGCATCAGCCCGGTGTCCGCGACCCCCGCATTCCAGCGCAGCCGTATTAACGAGCTCTGCTTGCGCACATGGGGAAGGTGACTGACCAGCTGTTCCCATTTCTAACACCATTTCTATCTGTTGGTGTCCCAGCCATTTCCGCTGGGAGACGGAATTGTCCCAGATTGCCCTGCTGAGAGCCAGGGGCAGAGAGTCGCAGGTGGAGCTGAGCTCCTCCAGCTACCTGGGCGCTGGGGGGTGGGGGGGCGGTGAAGGGACCGCCTGGGGCCAGGTCCCCACCGCGCGCAAATGGCATTTCTGACTGCCTTTGTGGTAAAACTAAGCTCCTCACCTGTGCTACTGGGGACAGCTCTGGGACAGGAGAGCCACAGAAGGGACCTGGGTGAGGGCGGGAAGCTGGGCAGAGAGCCCTAGGCTCCCCTGCTGGGGCACTGGGGTTCCCTGAAAGGAGCCAGGAGCCCTCAGTGCCAGCAGCCCACACCTGTGACAGGAAACTGTTCATGTCCCCATGGCCAGATGCTGAGTGAGCCCCGCCGTGTTTAGGTGTGATCGCCGCCACCAGCATAAAAGGCTTCTGTTCAATACGGAACGTTGGCTCTGGCGGGAGGGACGTCAGGTAAGGCCAGGTAAGGGCCCTGCCGCCACCTGCCTGCGCCCTCTGCCGTGAGGGCTGCTGCTCCGTCTCCGCGCAGAGCCACTGTGCTGTTTTGCTTGGGCAGAGGCTCGGGAGCCGCCCGCCACGCCTCTGGCCTTTCCCGCGACAAAGCCGCTCAGGCCCTTGCCGGAGCTCATTGTTCTGCTCCGCCGCGAGGACCAGAAGACGAGCCAAGAAGCGCAGGGTCCAGGCAGAAATTATTATTGATTCAATCACATAATCAGCAGCAAACACTTCAGGCTAAGATAGCAAATCCATAACAGCTGCCCACACAACCACCCTCACGGATTCGCCGGCAAACCCGGCCCACACTTAGCAAACACGCGGCGCGGGGTCACCTTCACTCGCAGGAAAATATTGACATTCCTAAAGCTGAAATATGTTTTGAGTTAAGTGTTATCAATCAGTGATAAGAGTTGCATGTCTGTTAAACACACTGCATTGGCAGGCGGATTACAGGATGCTTTCTTGCCATAATCTAGAAGCATCTTTCAGACAAAACTCTGCTTGAAATCAATTGTGTGCGCGGAGCTGCCTATGCGGCCGCGCGGACACGTGCAAAGGGGGAGCGTCCTCCTGTGATCCGCACCGGCCGCCTTATCTGGTGAGGCTGGGGCTTTGCTTTCTTTTCACATCAGACACAGAGCCAGGGCCCCGGGTTCCTCAGATGGCAGTGAGGTGGCGCCCCCCAGCCTGGCACGGCCGCGCAGACGAATCCTCGTTAGTTCCAGGTCGCTGCTCCGTCAGGTGCTGGCTGGTGGGGACGCAGCCCCGGCCTGCGACGCTGGCAAACCTCACGTCAGTCATCTTCAGCGTCGACCGCCCAGCACGGCGGCTGGTTCCAGACGGGGTGGAGGGAAAACTCCATCCCAAAGGCAGGTTGCCCCAGCTGTGGGGTCGCCGCAGGGTGCCCCGGAGGGACCCTGTGCACAGGCAGGGGGCTGGACGCAGATGAGGCCTGGCCATGTGGGTGGCGGCCGGGGGCTGGGTTCTGGCGGCTCCGCGGTGGCCCCACAAAGCCAAGCTAGAGCGAGAATGTGTGGGGAGTGAGGCCCCACTGTGCTTCCAGAAGCCTCTCCCAGTGTAGGTGAGGCTGCCACACACAGTCTTAAGCCCCTGGGTCCCCACTGCGGCTCGGGGCTTGGCTCGGGCTTAGGCCACACATGCTGTGGAGATGCCCCAGCTTCTCGGGGTGCCAGCTCGCAGGGGGTTGGGGAGTAAGGGCCACAGTGGTGGAGGGGTATTGGCTCCCAGGGGCCCCACCTGTTCTCCCTCTGCACCTGGGTGTCATAGCCACCCTGGCCACCTTATGGTGTGCGCTGGTGGGCACGGGGCCTGCGTGGGCAGGTGACATCCAACCTGCACAGGGGCCCAGATGGACGGGCATCTCTGCTCCCTAGAGGGACACGCCGGCGCCAGGGCATGGGCAATGCACCCAAGGTCATCCACAGAGATTCACGGAGGCAGTGGGGTCATAGTTCACAGATTATAGGTCCCAAGTCCCTAGATAGCAGGTCCCTAGGTTGCAGTGTGATAGGTCACAGGGTCATAGGTCACAGGCCCGTATGTGTCAGGTTCACAGGTTCATGGCTTATCCAGCTATTCTCTCTGGATCTTTCTTTCTGTCTCTCCATATCTTGATTTCAGGGATCATTTTTGTGCTTCTGAAGATGGACCAGTGCAGTCGCTCAGGGGTGAAAGGGACCGTGTGTGGGTGGCCTTGTGGTGCTCTGGGCACAGCTCCCAGCAGGTGGCTGCCTGTCCCGGACTCCTCCTCAGACAGTGATGACTGTGCCGTCCCATGCTGGGGCTGTTTGGTCACTGCTTCCTGCCCCTCTCCTCCCGGCCCACGTGGAACCCGCTCCTGCGTGGAGGGAAGAGCGCGGGGCACAGGCTGCAGGTGCACTGACGGCCGCGGGGGGCAAACGGCAGCAGGAGGCCCGCGACTCTCGATCCCCAGCGTGGATGGCGCCAGTCCCTGCGGCCGGGGCCCAGCCGTGCCTGTCCCGTAAACGGCAACAACACCTGCTCAAGGGCCGCGCGGGGCGGGCGCGCCTGGTTTCCAGGTGGTGTTTGTCCTCCGTCTCACTTCTCTGTCCGTGGTCCAGCTACTCGGTGGAAGCAGGCCCAGGCCCGGCCCATGGCGGGTTTCCTCCCTCCTGGATGCTCGTGGGGCCGACCCCACCTGCTCCCGCACACCTGCCCTCCGCACCTCCCTCCTCCTTCTGACGCCCACGCCCGGTCCTCTCACACACAATCTACATTATCTTGAAAGTTTAAAAAATGCAGAAAACCACAGAGTTGAGTGTAGCAAATGCTAAAGCTTCCGTGGCTTCAGTGGAAGAGCGTCGACGTTGTTTCCCTGGAACTGTGGTCAGGTGAGTCCTTGGTCTGTGCCTCCGCGGAAACACCTGACTCTAACAGGAGCAGTGAGACGAGCTCCCCGTGCCGGGGCTGCGCGGGCAGCTGCGCTCTGGAGAGGAAGGACGTGATGCATGTGGGGCCTCCTATCGGAAAAAGCCCATTTGCAGATAAGTGCTTATCTGTCGAGTGGCAGGTCAGCCCTGCCTGGATGTTCAGAGCAATTTGGGGACATTCGAGTCCAGACACTGTGTAGAGGAGGAGCCAGCCACCCACCTGTGAGGTCGTCTTTGCCCTGGGGCCCACGTGTCCTGCCTCTGCACTCCCGCCCCCAGTTGGCCCCTGGGTCACCTGCGACCTCCTGCCGCTCACTGGGGGTCGTGGTGGTGCCGGTGCTCCCACCCGTGCTGGCCCTGCAGACGGGTCTTGGCACCTCTCCTGTGTGGTCCTTTGCAGCATGAGGTGACTCCTCTCTGTGGCATCGCCCTCCTGGACAGGAACGTCTGCAGCCCCCGGCTACTTGGAAGACCCGTCCTCCCCCAGAGCCTAGAGTATAAGACCCCCCAGCTCTGATGCTGGTGTGTCTCCCTCTGCTCCCTGACTGGGGCCTAGGCTTACCGAAATCCATGTGAGAGTAATTTCCTAAACACGCTTCCTACTTCCGTGCTCTTACGCCTTTGCGCATCCTGCCTGGGGCGCCTGCCGCAGCCCTGAGTCTGGGAACTGCCCTGCTCCCACGTGGGTGCCCAGCGTGGTCCTGCTAGCCTTGACGGCCTCTCCCCGGAAGCTCCTTGCTGGGGGTCGCTGTGCCCCGTGTCCCAGTGATTTGAGCACCAGGCCCTGAGTCCCTGGTGTCAGGGCTGCTTCTCACCACAGCTGTTTCCTCCTTCCCCGCAGCCTGCTGCCGAGACCCTGGTTGCTGCGTCGTTAAGGAAAGGGATAAGTGAAATAAGAAGCCAGGATATTTGGAGAATCCTCCTTTGTTGGTGTTTTACATTAGCAAAGCTTCTTCCCTCCTAGGTTGTGTCTGCGTCTATCAGATCAGAAGCAGAGCAGCAGCGGTTTTCCATGGTCCGAGGTTAGGGGCACCTCAGTCGGTACAGGGCTCTTAGGTTTCACGTTCACCGTGTTTCAGAGACACAGGTGCGTTAACATACCTCGCCGTCCTGTGTCTCAGCTGAGATAGTTAGTGATGTGGATGTTGCCAAGCTGTGAGCTGATTTTCCCTGTCCCTGGACGGACACTCTGGCTGCCGCGTTGCAGGCTGGCCCCCTGTGTGCAGGTGTCTTCCGAGTGCAATGGCCACTGTCCCCCCCGGCTGTTTGCTAGGGGTGCAGGTGTGCGGGCTGAAAGGTCAGAGCAGACTCCCCGACGCGGCCACCTGCCAAGGGGAGCGTGAAGAGGTGCAAGTGAGCGGGGTCTGTGAGACGGGGAGACACAAACTGTGTGGCTTGATTTGACCACGGAGGGAGAAGGAAGAGGGGAGGGAGGGTCCCAGCTCTGTGCTCACGAGAACAGCTGTTTGGTGTGGACAGCTGCGGTGCGTCTCGGGGGGTTTTTACTACTTGGAATTTGTTTCGGCAAATAGATTCACTTCCATGTGTCATTTTCTCCTATTAGACAAAAACAAGAAGCTTATAAGCAATTTTGCCTCATTGCATTGTGGGAATGGTGCTCCGTGTCCTCCCTGTCACAGGGGTCACGGCAAATGCCCCATGACAAGGACGTTAGCAAGAGAAAAGCATGACAAATTCACGTGACCCTGCGTGACGTGGGGGCCATCAGAACGAAGACCCAAAGACGCAGGGAAAGCTACTGCTTCTTGTAGGTACAGGAGGGCGTGATCTGACGCTAAGAGGCGCAGGGACCAGCCAGGCCTGTGTGCTCAGGGTCTCCCTGGCTGCTCTGAGCAGCATCAGTCCTCCTGGGGGGCGGGCGGGACCCCTCTGGAAGCGGGGATCTTACGACCTAGTCACACAACGCGGGTCAGAGGACTTCTTTATGTTCAGCTCCCACACAGAAAGAGGGAAAGTTGGAGTGACGGTTTTAGGTTTTGTGGCTGGCTTTGGGGAGCAGGGTTCTGGAGTCTGTGACCCCCTTGGAGAAGGGGGTTCCAGTGTCTGTGGCCAGCTTGGAGGGGTGAGCCTGAGAGAGCCGGACAGGAGAGGCCAGAGAGACACTTCGTTTCTGCAGCCTTCGCTCTGGGCTGCCATTTTCTGAGCCCCAACAACTTTGAATCACATTTGTTCATAGGTTAGGTGTGTGTTCCATGTGCTTATTATCTCACAGAGGATGGAGTTAAATTTTCCTGAAATGTTGCTAAATCACCCACCAAAGAAAAATCAACTATCTGTAACTTCATCCCACCCTGACCTCTCACCAGCGTCTTCACCGATGTGGCGAATTTATCAATACGCCGCCGGTAACGTGAATATGAACATTCTGCTCTTACCGTTGAAGTTTTATTTAAAGCAAAACCGTGTTAATAGCATTGTTTCTTGCAGCCGTTTAAATGCCCTGTGTACCAGAGAAACAGAAAGACTAAATTCATTAGGAATAAATTATTAACTTAAATCTTCAAAGCAAAAGCTTAAAAACATGCTTACCAAAAGTGGAGCGGCACAGCAGCCCTCGCTTCACGCCGGCGCCGTGTGTTATTATTACCGCTATTGCGGCTAATTGATGCACTAGCAGTTAATTGGCAGCCCCGGCTCCCGAAATGTCTTGTGGGACAATTACGCTGTGCTGCTTGCAAAGACTCAACACCCGAGAGCAACGTTTGGTCCTGTCACCGCCCAGCGTTCCCCTCGCACAGGTCCTCGGAGAAGGTAAACAGAAGGCGTCCAAGTCACGCTGACGTCGTTGTGGTCTGATGTCCTCCATTTTCTTTGCGGCAGCGAAAATCTGTGCATGTGTTTTGTTTATTTAATGGTCGGGAAAGATAGAAAGAGAGCGTAGAATGAGGTCAAGGTGTGCCGAGACGTGGAAACGGCAAGCGCGGCGTCCTGTGCCTCGGTGCTCTGTGCTTCCTGCCACGCCCGGAGCCAGGTCCTCCAATGGCCGATCTAAATGATCCAGGGACACTGTCTTTGTACGCACTCACGCTGAGGGATGCAGAAGAACACTGAGTATCATTATCTCCCCAAGGGCTTCCCGCTCTATTCTGCTCCAGCCTTGGTCTCCCAGCTTCTGTACCTGCAAATGTCTGTGAGGTAACTAGCTCGACCACAGTGGGATGTTTCCTGTCTTGGGGCCCTGGAGCTGACGACTTCCACCCCAGGCCAAGAAATGAACACATTTTCTTCTCTTTATACCATTTTTCAGAGCAATAAAAATACCACACACGTAGATCACCTTTGGGTCCAAGATCAGATTCTTCTGAAGCAGTATTTCCACCCGTTCTCCCATGTGTCTTTGTTCTGGTTTCTCTGTGACCCCACGTGCGGCCTCAGCTTCCCTGAGAAGGAGATGCCGGGGCTTCCACCTTCTCAGCCACAAGTGCAGCGGGATGCGTGGGCGGCTGCTAACGCTGCTAGCACCATTGCCCACGCAGGATGCCCTCCTGTCCTTCCCTGGTTGCCCAGAGGCACCCTTGGCCTCCCGGGTACAGAGGGGAGGTGCGATGTGTCCCCGTCCTGCACTGCCCGGGGCCTCGGTTTGCTTTTCCTACAAGAATGAGTGGCCAGAATTGGTGTGTCCAGGACCTTGTTTGTGGATCTTGAGTTTTACCGTGGGTGGAAGATCAGAAGTCCCGCTAGTTAGATAGAAGGGGATGGACAGTGTGAGTCTTTTCCACACTCTCCCTTTAGAACTGGGGATGCTTCCTGAGGCCCCTGGGCCACACACAGCTCACACGGCACTGGTGCCCAGTGGAGATCTGTTGGGTGATGTTGGGTACGGAACTGAAATGTGGACAACTATTATCAGGAGCCTTGCTGTAGTCTGCAAAGGCTCTAGATGACTTATCTAACTTGACCCTCTCAGACCCACACGGTGGACAGTACAACCTCCATTTCCTGCAAAGAGCCAGGCTCCTGAGGCTGGGAGGACGCACCACGGAGGGTGACTCTCAGAACTGACATGAAGTCCACACTCCACTGCGTGTGCCACGTTCGTACCAGCTCGTGGGAAAGAACTTTCTGAGTTCACAGTGCATTTCATATCCTGAATTGACTTGTTTCATGTCTAGAGTTGAAGGAGCTAAATGGCAATGTGGAAATGCAAGCACCATTGTCTTGTCCACGCTTACTTTGGAGAAATATCGTCCAGTAGCATTTGAGTTAGAGCTGAATCTGAACAAAATTTCTGAAGGGGTACTGTCTGAGCTGTGTTTTGAAGGATGAGTAGGAGTGTGTGGGAAATGACTTGGGGAAAGATGAGTAGGAATGGGGGAGATAATCTGGGGAAGGATGAGTAGGAGTAGGGGAGATAATCTGGGAAGGATGAGTAGGAGTGGGGGAGATAATTTGGGGAAGGATGAGTAGGAGCGGGGGAGACAATCTGGGGAAGGATGAGGAGCAGGGGAGATAATTTGGGGAAGGATGAGTAGGAATGGGAGAGATAATCTGGGGAAGGATGAGTAGGAATGGGGAGATAATTTGGGGAAGGGCACTTCAGGCAGAGGGAGCAGCACTGTGAAGGGGCAGAGGTGGGGAGAAACTGGCGTGTTTGTGCAGGAGAGCGAGGAGATCGCAGTGGTCTTAGCAG
>CAUYRT010014801.1:0-17209 GCA_963574885.1 Lepilemur ruficaudatus | reverse complement strand
ATTAATTTCTTTCTATTTTATAGTAGAGACGGGGTCTCACTCTTACTCAGGCTGGTCTTGAACTCCTGACCTTGAGCTATCCACCCGCCTCGGCCTCCCAGAGTGCTAGGATTACAGGCGTGAGCCACCGCGCCCGGCCTAATGTTTCAGCTTTATTACAGTAATGTATCAATTATTTCTTGGGAACAGGACAATGCAGATCTTTCAATATTATGGTTGTCTGGTGTCTGTTTATCAAGTTCATCTTTTTCTTAGATGAAGGTAGAATTCCTACATGACAAAGAGCCGAGAATCTTGGACAGTGAGATAAAAGTTTCTGAGGGCTCCCTGGAATCCTGGAACCCCATACAGTAGTGCTAGTGCCCTAATCATGCAATCAAGCTGTCTATTAGATAACTCAACACCAGGAAGAAGAAATGAAGAGAAATACATAGGTGTGAGAGCTATTTGGATGGTAGAATTGGCAAGACTTGTTTGGTCAAAGAGAGGGAGAAGACAGGAACGACTGCCAGGATAGTGAGTGGATCAGTGGCCATCACTGAGGCCAGGAATTCTAGGAGAAACAGTTTTGGGAGGAGAGGGAAGATGAGTTCTATTTTAGGCAGCCAGAATATGAGGGGCCTGGAAGACATCCAAATCATGATGCCAAGTTGACTAAATGGTTTTGGAGTTTAGGAAAGCCATTTGAGCTAAACACTCAGATTTAAGAGTCATTAACATTTAGATGGTGGTGAAATTCACGTAATAAGTGAAGCCACCCAAGGAGAGTGGATAGAATGAGAAGATAAAAGAAGGGGAGCATGGAAACCTGAAAAACATTGACATTCAGTGGGTAGAAGAATAGAGTATCAGACTGAGAAGGCCTACAGAGCCAGAGAGATTATAGGAAAATTAGGAATGAGGAAAGAGGTGTCATGAAAACTAAGAAAGGTTCAAGAAGTAGGGAATGATCAACAGAGTCAATGATGCAGAGGATCAAATGAGACATGTATTGGGATTTTATTGTGTACACTGTTCTTTAGATGCTCCCCTCCTTACAGGATATTGTGAACTTGTTTTTACTTCAATAACTACAGATCTGCATTCTGATTTAAAATAGCTACAATCTAGCTGCTATATGGAATTCAGTTGCCCTGGTGCACTATAACTTATTTAACCAATCACCAGCTGAAGCTTGGAATTATTTATTCCCAATGTTTCTTTTATAAAAATTTCTATAAATATCTTTGTATTTATGTGTTCAATTATTTCCTTGGGTTAAAATCCTAGAATTGGAATTACCAGGTCAAAATGTCTACAGATTTTGAAAACTTATTACCAAATTGCCTTCCAGTAAGCTGATCCTGGGACTTCTGAATTAAACCCGTGAGCTTGGAAGAGGGGTGGGTGATCAGAAGCCAGTAATGCCACCTGATTCTGGGCAGAAGGAAATGGAAATCCTCTTTAGAGAAAAGCGTCTATGGACAGAAACTCCATAGATTAAGATCAGCCAATCACAGGGCCTGCTATTGAAGGATAAATTGCTGAACTGACCAAAGAGGAGGGAGAGATATGCCCTCCCCATACTTGAACAGTACAGGCAGGAGCAGAGGAGCTTTCTCTGAGCCCGAGGCTGCACCATCTGGAGGCAGGATGCCCAGTTAGGAAAATCCCTCAATTGAGTGGAGGGTTGTCAGGGAGAGTGATGAGCTTCTGGCTCTGGGCCGAATTCCTTGGGCGTTTGCAGGCAGCTGCAGCTGTCGGGTAGAGGAAGAAAAATCCAGAGGACTGATAGAAAAACCCTGGCCGGATCCACAAAAGCTGCTGCGGCTGGGTACATAGGAAAGAGAAAAGCCAGAGTAGTTTTTAGGGACACGGGGTGGGGAAAGACCTCTTGGAAGGTCAGTGAGGAGGGAAGAGAGCCATGAGGGAGACAATGGGAAACAAGGTCCTGGGCATGGGGAGATTCGATTCTCCTTAGAAATCAGAGCCACTGTCCTTTACCTTCCAAACCCACAGCCTCCCGGTGCCAGAAGGTGAGAGTGATGCCCCCTCGCCCCACACATCCGGCACTAGCAGGGGCCAGAGGACCCTACCCCGTCCTGTGTGGACTAGAGGGGGACGAGGGTGGGGCTGGGTCGTCCGCGTGCTCTGCCTTCCTTCCCCGCCCCCTGGGGGTTACTGATGCTCAAAGTGAGGAGAACTCCACCTACCCGACTTCATTTGGGGTTTTTTGGCTAAACCTTAACGGTTCCTCACGACTCTCTGCTATGGCTTTTAAAATGGGGGGCCAGGTCTGACAGGAATGCAGTCCGAAATGGGCAGGAGGCGTCGGAGACTGAGGGAGCAGTCTCGGCCCCGGCCAGTGTACGGTGGCAGCAGCCCTGGTCACCCGGACAGAGGATCTCCGCGGATCGCTGGAAGGGCGGTTCGGATCCGGGAGGTAGTTCTGCCGCTGCTCCTCTCTGCCGGTAGATGTCGCCCTTGGAGCCAACATAACAACTCATGGTCTCCCTAAGAGCGCCTCACTCCAAGCACAGGACTCAGAATCCACGTGTCTCCTCAGGGGAAGTGACAAACCCTAGTGGATTGAACCTAGACACATCTGACCCCCAAAGTAAAGGGCCGTTCAGGTGGAAGTGAGGACAAATGACTGCTCTCTCCCTCTCTTCCTAAGTCAGTATGTAAGGAGAACTGAGGTTAGAGGGTGGATTTATGGTGCAGGAATTGAATTATCTGGGAGACTCTGGGAGTCTCTCCTGTGCCTGGACAATGAACTAGTGTGGGCCAGGAGCCACTTTCTATCCTCAGCAGGCAAGGCTGCAAATTTTTAGTGGCTCCAAGACCTCCAAAGTGCTAGGCAGCTGTGTTTCTGAGAAAACTAAGTCAATTTCTAAATTAGCATTTCCCTGGCACCAAGTAATCTGTGGTTGCCCCACTGAGATTATTCTCATGCTTGACCAATAAAAAAAGAGATGGGAGGAGGGGGATGTCTCTTCACTTCAACCTGGTTGTGTGTCCCACAGTGGCATAGCTCTCTTTGGGGCAGAGGAAGAATTGGGACACTCAGGTTTTTGCTTGGTGCCCTTAGCCTGTGAATGTCTCCCAGTGGAGCCTATTCCTTACCTGTGCCATGTGATATTGCATAATTTACTTTTGTCCACCTCACCACACTGCAAAATACGAAAACTAAACAGAAGATCACAGAACTGTAAGAGGAAAGTCAGGAACCGCAAATGGCCTGTAGACTCCTTACTTCAACAATGAAGACCAGGAGAGGAAGAATATCTGCAAAGTGCTGAGAAAAATATTTGTCTCAAATTGTGTACTCAGAAAACCTTCTTCCAAGAATGAGAGAAAAATAAATAAATGAACTTAATCTGACAAATAGACACTTAGAGAGTTTGTCACCAACAGATTTATACATAAGGAACATGTAAAAGTACCATAATTTAAAAAAAATCTACAGATATATAGTTGGGGGATTATTGTTGCTACTATTATTTCAAATAATGTTGCAATAGACATTCCTATACATATATCTGCCAATTTGTGTGATTATTTCTACAGGAAATAGTCCTAGAAATGTATCAAAGAATATGCAACTTTAACTTTGATAGATACAGCCAGATTACCCTCCAATCCACAACCCCACAACAACATATGAGAATGTCTATTGCCCATCCACAACTGGATATTATAAATCTTTTTAATTTTTTTATCTGATAAGCAAAAGTGATTTTTAAAATTTATTATTTTAAATTTCATTGCCTTGATTGTTAATGAAGGTATCATCTTATCTTTTTTTTTTTTATTAAGAGATGTGGTCTTGCTCTGTCACCCAGGCTGTAGTGCAGTGGCACCATTATAGCTCACAGCAACCTCAAACATCTAGGCTAAGGCCATCCTCCTGCCTCAGCCTTCTGAGTAACTGGGACTTCAGACACACACCACCATGCCCAGCTAAATTTTTTATATTTTGTAGCAACAGAGTCTCACTATGTTGCCAGGCTGGTCTGGAACTCTTAGCCTCAAGAAATCCTCCCACCTTGGCCTCCCAAAGTGCTGGGATAAAAGGTGTGAGCCACTGTGACATGCCTCTTCTTATCATTTTATTGGCCATTTGCTTTCTTCTTTTATGAATTGGTTATGTATATCCTTTACTTATTTTTATTGGCTTTCAGTTTTGTTTGAATTGATTTTTAAAGTTTTTTTGAGGTATAATCAACATGTTTATAACTGTACATATTTAAAGTATACAATATGATAAATTTTCACATAGTATATGCTTGTGAAAGCATCAAGATAATGAAATACTGAAATAAGATGAAAACATCAAGGTAACGAAATTATCAAGATAATGACATACTGTCATGCCAGAAAGATTTGTTTTAACTCTTCAACATTCCACACTCCTACATCCCACACTGGCTCAAGGCAACCATTGATCTGTTTTCTCTTACTACAGATTAGTTTGTATTTTCTATAATTTTATATAAAAGGAATCATGTAGTATGTAGTCTTTTGTCTGGCTTTTTCATTTATCATAATTATTTTAAGATTTATCTATGTCAGTGCTCTTAAGAGCTCTTTCTATATCATAAATATTAGCCCTTTTTCTATTATATATAATGCAAAAATGTTCTTAGAGTTCTGTATATATTTTATGTATTTTGTATTCCCTTTCATTGTAAGAAATTAAATTTAAAAATTTTTAATAATAATCTCTATTAGTACTTTGCTTTATGACCTGATTCTTAGGTTTGGATTAATAATTAAAAAGTCTTCCTCATTCCACAATTAAAAAGACATTTTAGAATTTCCTGGCACTTTTTTATTAGAGTTACATTAAATTCATAGATTGACTTCAGAGAGAATTGGTACCTTTAGAATGTTGACTCTTGCTATCCAGGAACATGTATTACTATTTCTCTATTTATTCATATCTTCTTTATGTCCTTCAGTAAGATTTTATAGTTTTTATATTTAATAAATTTTATCCATTCTTTTCTGAGTTTATAAGAATTGTAAGTTTGGAGCAGTTATTGTGCATAGTCTTTTTCCTCATATTTCTTTTTACCAATTTTCTAATCATATTGCAATGTACATTCTGATTGTTGCTCTGAATTTTATAGGTAGAAGCAATATGTACTATGTCAATTCAATATAGTCAGTCCTTACTTTGCACCATTCCAATATGTACAAATTTTAGTTACCATAATTTAGGTAAAAAAAAACACCAGTCCTCCAACTATTGGGTTCAAATTTTAGGTACCATGATATGTTAACTGTGAGTAATTGCATAAAGTATACAGTCCTCAAATCAGTGCATAAAGAACAAATGAGTAGCATGATCAGTGACCAATAACATTGCTTCTTTCAAAGAAGACCATGATTGGTCACTGTACATTTGTTATTAAATTCACAGACAGCAAAGCATGTAGTTGTATTGCCTCCTTGTCTGCTGGTGATAAACCCACATAACATTTAAGAAACAGACATTCAAAAAAAAAGATATTGATCACCAAAGATGAAAGTGCTGCAAGAAAATGAAGTGATAAGACTGAAAGTGAAGTATGAATCACTTGTCAATGGAGTTACTGAAGAAATTATGTGGACATTGCTGCCATCCAAGAAACTCTAGACATGCAGCCAGAGGAACTCTGTGAAGGTGAACTTATTGACATAAATAAGGAAAGAATAATGAAAAGGATGAAGATGCCCCAGAGGAAGTGACACTAACAAAATCTTCCCCTTAAAGGAATGCTCAGAGATACTTTACAGCATTGAAAACACAAAGGATGAAAGTCAATAACATTTCTACTCAACACTAATGCTATAAATATATAATTTAAGAAGAAATTGTTGCCAAGGCAACAATAACAATAAAATATGTTCCCAAAAATAAATCTAACAAAAAATAAGCATTTTAAGAAACCATGAGCTCTTCATTCTGCAAATGTATGAAAACTTTGAGCTATCAGCTACTTGGGAGCAACACCTGCAAAATCCTCAGGGCCACTTGCAGGAAGGAAGCCCCTGGGGGATGGGAAGTCTGGGTGCCGAGAAGGCCTAATACGAAGCTGAATGTGTGTCCCATCAGAGAAGCCCCGACCATGTATTGCTGCTCTTTTATACCTCCCACCCTGATGCCTACGACCCATTAGAGATGTGGAATGGTATCTGAAGAGTCTATTGATGGTTTCTCCATAGGCAACATCCTGTGACATCTTGGGAATGCCTTTCTGCCTCAAAACACTCTTGATATACAATTATCAAGATTTATCCTTCATCCTTCATCTTTTTTGTTCTCAAAGACACAGCACTACTTCTATGGCTGGTGTCAATCATAGAGTATAGTTGCAGTTGTGGAAGACCGTGCTCAAAGCCCTTCACACATGTTTATACTTGCCCCCGTCATTCACTGTCAGCCCAGCAGAAAGAACACACTATCTACTTAGCACTCAGGGACTTCCCATGTCCACACCCAATCAATCACTGCTCCCATGTCTTAGCCTGAGCCAGAGCCCTACCCTGTAGAGTACACAGATGAGTCAAGGGTTTCAAGTAGAAATAAATGTAATATTACTGTTTGTGTGTTTGTTTGTTTGGATGGTTCATGTTATAGGAAGTCACACTCAGGCTTTCAAATGCACTATTTCTATTCTTGTCCTATTGGATTATCCCAAAACTTATTGAAAAGAGATTCTTCCTCATCAAGAAAAGAGGACAGTAAAATGGAGTAGCAAGGAAGAATATCAAATGAAAAATGTAAAATATAAAGAATAAAAAGTATAAATCCAATTATAGGTATCAGGGTTAGGAAGGTAATGTATCTTACTTAAAAAGCAGCCAAGACATGAGAAAGGTGAGAGAGATTTTAGAAAATTAATAATGATAAATATGGATCTATACATACAGATGTATAAAATCATTATCCCACTCCAGGCATTTCTAAAAACCGAATTTAATGTGACTTAGGCCCCAATTCCCATGACAGAAAGTTTAATCTCAGTCATATTGGAACTCCATGCCCTCCCCCACCCTATCCCATGAAGTACTTCAAGGAACTTAGAAAATATTACAAGTGGCATTTTCCATCTTCAGTCCACTGTTGTTACCACTGATATTACTGTTGTCCTTGCTGGACCTTTGAGGGGCTCTTCTACTTCTCTGGGCATGTGAACTTCTGTCAAAGCTAGGTGGCCATGCAGCCAAACGCCCGCTCAAGTTCCATCACCTTCCCTGGCCCAGACTCAGGTACCCACTCCCTGTGAAGACTGCTAACCTTCAATCTCTTCTACAGCTTTGAAAATTCCACCTTCTCTCCTATCCCTCAATCCTCAAAATCATGCACTTCTGTCCATTTCTTCCTAATATAATCCCCTCAAGAATTTCAGATTTTTGGAAAACAAATGCCAGAGTGGGAGGTTGCCTCTGCAGACGCAAAGGAACGTAAGGGGTCTGACTACCTTCTTGGAATGAGGGGATTGGGAAAAACTCTGAGAAGAAATACAAATTCATATCTTCATAAATTACCCTTTTACATTAAAGTCAAAGAAACCTTGCTTCACCTCAGGCAGCTTCAGCACCTTGATTAGGCTGCAGACAGATCACACCGGAATGGGTGCTTGCACGTCCCAGACTCAAGAACAGGTTGGTATGAGTGAAGATCCTGCTCAAAGACCCCTGATTCACAGGACCAGCAGTGCAACAATCTCAGTGGGGGGTTGGTCGATCCTGGATAAATAACCAAGCACTGCAATTGGCACCCGCAGAAACCCCATTATTAGCTACTGTTTATGACACAGGCTGGTAGTTCAAAAATCTAGTCAGCTCTGAAACTGAAAGTTTTTGGTAATCCTTTGGAAGCAATATCTTGCCTGACCTGAATTGAAGCTGTTAATATTCTTTATTTGCCCTATATCATATGAGTAGTCATGTTTTTGCTAGAGAGAGATCAACGTGTTTGATTACAGGGTGTTGTTGTCCCAGACTTGCTGGGGATGTTAAATAATATATGCATCATATTTTCCTTATAAAATCTGACAAATTCTGAATTCCAAATATTTAACCATAAAATAATTGTGGGACAGTACTTTGACCTTATTGGCTTATGCACAGAACAACTGTTCCAGATAGACTCCTCAAGTCACCTATTTCCAACCACAGGGACATATATCATTACAGCCGATGTGGAGGGTACTCATGCTTGAGATTGATTAACCTGGAGGTTTGGTCTCTACTAAGGGCAGACAGGGAGCAATGAATTGTGAGGACAGGTAGCATGTGCCTGGGGTTCCCTGGCTCTATGTGGTGTGTAAGTTTGCTGGCCACGGAAGCAATAAATCCAGGATAGCAGTAACTCCCTATTTACATATTGGGAACTTTAAAGTTTCTTTGCCTTTAATGTAAAGGGAAGCTGAGGCTGTGTTCTATGTCTTAGAGATGGAGGTGAGGGGTGGGAGGAGAGGGAAGTGTGTAGCAGCTGTGTCCTAGCCTGCGGCTTATTAGCAGAAAGAGATATCTTTCTGGATTTTTCCTGGAGTATAAATCCAGGTCTTGTAGTTTACCAAGGGGTTTTACCAGGAATAAACCACATGCTTATTAGATCTCTCAGTTATATATGAAAAAGAAAATGAACCTTGGGAAAAGAAAGCAGTAAAAAAACGAATGCATTTTAATCAGAAATGATTGATTTTTTTTATATGAGAAAGCCAGACCTAATACTCAAAGAGGAAATGCTCTAAGAAATAAAGATACAAACAAGAATCCGAGAGGAAAGACACATAATTGGGCCTCCTTGCATCTATTTCACAGTGTGAAAAGATGCCGGGGTTATTTTCACAGGTTGAGGAAGCTTCTATGTGAAGACTTTATAAGAAAGCATTAATGTAAGCTGGTTCAAATGCTTTGGTGAGCAAGGGAGACATAAAGATGTAAATATATTTAAAGTATATATTTATACTTTAAATATAATGTAAAGTTATCTAACCACAACACATAAAACATATTTACCTTAAAGATGTTCACCATTTTTTTTTATGAATGAGTAGAACTCACATTTTATTAATCCACCCATGTATTAATATGGGCACTTGGGTTGTTTCCACATCTTTGCAATTGTGATTATGCTGTTATAAACATTCTAATGTGGATGTCTCTTTTATAGAATTATTCTTTAATGTAATTGCTTACATTTTGAGGTTTTTATTTCAGATTTTACACAGAAGTGTATATATACTATTAAAAATAATGTGTTACAGAAGTAATTGCCACTTCTTTAAGATCTTTTGGTTACAACTTTGCTTTTAAAAGATATTTAAATATATTTAAAACTACAACTGGGAATAAGCACTGCAAATGTAGAGAAAAAGTAAAAATAGTAAAGAAATTAGAAAGATGATGAATATGGAAGTCGGATAAATGTGATTACCAGAGAAAATGTGACCCTGAAGAAGAAAATAATATAGATGAAATTTTACACGATTCAAAATCATAATACAGGATAATTTCATACATTTGAAGGTAGAACTAAATCCGCACATTGAAAGGGCACCTATTCTATTAAAAAATATTTCAATTGATTACCATCAGGGAATTTCTTGGTTATGTTATTGAACTTCATGTATTAAAAAAGGCTGGGTGTGGTGGCTCATACCTGTAATCCCAGCACTTTGGGAGGCCAAGGCGAGGGGATCACTCAAGGCCAGGAGTTCAAGACCAACCTGGGTAACACAGCAAGACCCCATCTCTATAAAAAAAATTTTAAAAAATGAGCCAAGCATGGTGGTGCATGTCTGTAGTCGTAGTTATGCAGGAGGTTGAAGCAAGAGGATTGTCTGAGCTCGGGAGCTTGAAGGTGCAGTGAACTAGGATCACACCACTGCACTCTAGCAGCCTAAGTGACAGAGTGAGACTCTATCTCAAAAAACAAAACAAAACAAAACAAAACAACAACAAAAAAAGAATCAGGTAAATGGAGAAGAGAAGCAAAAATCACCTGGAATAAAGAATATGGTCAGGTTGGTCTCAGACTTCTTCACAAAATTCGATGCCAGACTGCAATAGAACAAAGTCAACAGCATTCTGAGGAAACAAAAGCATGGGCCAAATATATTACAGTCAGCAAGTTAATTTTCAGATTCAAAGACAAAAGGCAATTGACTCATTCCTGAACCAGACCATGTAAACCAACAAAACAAGAAATAAACCAAATTATTATCTTCTAAGGAAGTACAAGAGATATAAGAAAAGAAGAGGGATTAAAGATTATTAAAGGGAGAAAAAGAAGACTAAATAATCTCCACTTGTGTAAAAGTCCCCAGCATTGTGCGAAGAGTGTCCATGTGGTAGATAGTGGCACAATGTAGGGAGTTAGAGCAAAAGCAAGGTGAAAAGGAAGTCCCTGGAAGGGATGTAACCAGGCATTTTGCGTTAAAGCTCAAACACGGTGAAGGTTTGAGCATGAGGGACACCTGGCACAGGTCCACATGGGAGGGGGAAGGA
Source organism: Lepilemur ruficaudatus (assembly GCA_963574885.1). Taxonomy (NCBI): domain Eukaryota; kingdom Metazoa; phylum Chordata; class Mammalia; order Primates; family Lepilemuridae; genus Lepilemur; species Lepilemur ruficaudatus. The sequence continues at coordinate 6,721 of CAUYRT010014801.1, read as the reverse complement.
GGGTTGCCAAGTACAGTGTCAGAGCTGCAGCAGGATAGGAAGTGTCCATGCAGGGGAATGAGCTAGCACAGGAAGTCAAAGCCTAAGCAGAGAAACGGGGGTGACAACAGAATGAGGGATGTCTGATGCAGAATGGCAAAGCCACAGCAGGATAGGGAAGGAATCCATGGGGTGTGGGGTGGCTCAGCTTGACATCAGAGCACAAGTGAAATGAGGATGTCATTCATTCATATGGGCGGTTGTTCAGCCTGGTGTATGGTAGCAAAACCTGAGGTTGGTATTGATAAAGTTCACATGTGGCCTAATGTGGGGTATCAGACTCCAAGCAGGTCAAGCAGGGCTTCCACATGAAGAGGTAGCTTGATAGGGGGTGTCAGGGTGTGAGAAGGTTGAAAGAGGGCTTCTATGGAATAGAGGAGTGTGACATGGCATGGGGTCTTGAGTCCTTTAGATGGCTAAGCAGAGTATGGGGGGCTTCAATATATGAAAGGAGGAGTGGCAAGCGTGGCTTGGGAAACTGGAGCCTGAGTCAGATATGGAGGGCTGGGTGTCAGAGGCCAAGCACGGTGAGAAGAATGTTTACACAGAGGACCAGGCTCATGTTGAGAATGAGTTCATCCTTTCATAGAAGGATGAAGAGGCTGACTCCATGGGGACAGAATGAATCAGGAAGGCACCCCAAGCTGAGAAGTCAGAGACCATGTTGGATGAGTGGCCTGCTGTGAGTGCAAGAGTCCAAACACGGTGACAGGTCTTCCATATGTGGCATGTTGGGCAGAGAATAAGAGGTGAGGAATGTGTCTGTGTAGGAGAAACAGGGCACATGGTATCAGGCAGTGTAGAAAGAGGCGGACAAGAATGTGGAGGCATGGCCTGGTGTAGGGAATCCAAGCCTGTGTAGGGCAGGAATGGCATCAGGAGGAGTGGCAGCCTGATGCGGGTTGTCAGTGTGAGGAGGGTACAACTGCACACTTTAAGGCAGTGGTCCCAAACCTTTTTGGCACCAGGGACAATTGTCTTCTTTCATGGAAGACAAATTTTCCATGGATGGGGGGTGGGTTGGGGAAAGGGATTGTTTCAGAATGATCAAGCACATTACATTTATTGTGCACTTTATTTCTACTATTATTCCATTGTAATATATAAGGAAATAATTATACAGCTCACCATAGTGCAGAATCAGTGCTGATCTGACAGGAGGTGGAGCTCAGGCTGTGATGAGAGTGATGGAGAGTGGCTGTAAATACAGATGAAGCTTCCCTCGCTGGCCTGCTGCTCACCTCCTGCTAAGTGGCCTGGTTCCTAACACACCACAGTCTGGTACGAGTCTGTGGCCCGGGGATTGGGGATGGCAGATTTAAAGCATTGGGTCTCCGCCTGGGTGCAACCTCTATCTTGTGCAAAAGCAGCTTTCCAAGGCGGTGAGTCTTCTCTTGCACCTAGTCTCTGGATCTAGGAGAGACATATCAGCCACCAAACTTCTGAAATTGTTGGGCCTGGATTTACAGAATGTGCCTCGGTTCTCATGGCTGATGGATTATAGTGCTTACGCGCCTTGGTCACAGCTTTTGGTGCACAGTTGGATTAGCAGCGATGGTGGCTGCGATCATTCCTGTACTGTGCCGCTTCCCTGCAGGGACTCCACAAAGAGGCCGGATCCTATGACTAGCTAGTGTGGGGATCAGGAGGCGGAAAGAAATAGGGCAGTTGGGGTGCCTCTGGACTTGTCCAGGAGATCCTCAACCTTCTTTCCAAGGCGATGAAATGGGTTTTGTTCTGTCCAGGGAAAAGCAAGTGGCGCTCTGACTCCCTCACTGGCTAGAGGAGAGGCCAAGGGCATCGGTGTGAGCCTAGTGATGAGCATTGCGTCCCATGAGCAGAGCTCAGAAGAATCCACGTGGTGCCGCATGGGCCACGTGGACAAAGAGCAGTACAATCTTTTAATGGGGATCCGTGGCCTCTACAAAAGAGTAAAAAAGAAGAGATAACGGGATAGCATGGTAGGACGCGGAAGGGGGACAGGGAGGAAGAGGTGGGGAGAGATTCCAGGAAAGGGGTGGTCCTGAACTGACTCCACCTGGTGCGGGTGCGGAGATGTACCTGTCCGCTGCAGGAGAGGCGAGGCGCCCTCTCATCTTCGAAGACTCTTCAGCATCTTCATAGGCCACCCTTGGTTAAAGTGTTCTTAGAGAGAGCAGTGTTCAGTTGGCCAGTTCTAAATGAATCAAAACAAAAACAAAAATCATACAACAATGACAATAATACTCCATCAAGAAAAACAGCTGTAACTCCATTACAGGATAGTATAGATGCATCTTTAAAGTGGTCTAACAGAATTTCAGTTAGAATAGAAACAAAAGCAAGTACAAACAACAGCATTCCTTTTAATTTTCCCCAAAACTTAATATTGGAACATTATTTTTAAAAAAAATAGGCAAGCGAGGGGAAAAATTTTATTAACTTCATTGTCTGAAATGGCTTTTTATAAAATTCAAATCATACCCATGAACACACACACACATGCAAAGAACCAGAAAATATTTTCATTTATGTTATCTGAGAGTAAGGACCAGCGCCACATGTGATGAAAAAACATCAATATTCTTACTAAGGTCAGGAATAAGGAATGGCTAACTATAATTACTGTCCTATGCTCAATACAAATAAAATATGAAATACCTAGAAATAATAGAAAAATATACACTAGTATTCAAAATAAAAAAAAACACTTTACTAAGGAACATTTAAAAAAATCTGAGTGAATTGCTTCATTGAGACCCTGAGAAATCTCTAATTCTCAAAAGTATAATCTCTTCCCGCACCAACCTTCAATTGACACAAATTCAATATGAACATGAACTAGATTTTGGTTTTAATGAAATTACATAAAGTGACCATCAGAAACACTTTTGTGATGATGCAATATTTTAGAAAAAAGTTAATGACAAAATTGAGTTTTAGTAATTGAAATAGGATCTACTTGGGAGAAGAGCCACAAAATATTAATGAAATAGAATTTTAAAAATTACTCCAGTGGGCTTTAATGTCACCTGGCTATCATTCATAGTTCTGTGATCCATTCACACTCTCAGTCTTGTGGATCACTGCTCCATACCTTCTCTGTCATCATTCAACAATTTATCTACCTGTCTCCTACTCAGCTGATAACTTGCCTTATGCTCCATTGAAAACAGAAAAATAACCAGAATAGAACTTTCACAAGCTCCCAAGATCATATTTTCCCACTTGGATGCACCTTTCCCATCATTGTTTCTTCTCTCCTCTTACTACGAAGTGTCTCAACTCCTGTATAAGTCAGCCCTTCATCTTGAGAAACATATTTGACCCCTTGCCCTAAATATATTGCTCGATTAATTCTTCCCTCTAACCCTTCCACCATTTTATTTTCCTCTTCACTGAATATATTAATATATTGTCATCTGTCCTATACTTAAAAATATTCTTCACTCCACTTTTTTCTTCAGCTACGGCCCGTATCAGCTTTCTCTTAACATAAAATTCATTGAAAAAGTTACATGGAAGGACTATAAGTTTGTCTCCTCACATTTTCTCTTGAGCACTTCTATCAGGTTTTTGTTCTTTAGTCTTCAGAGAACACTATTCTCCACCTCTTCTGTACACTATTATTTAGACTTTTGAATAAAGTCTAAAGATGGACTTTTCCCCTCTATTTCAGCCACGTTATTCCACTATGCTCAGAATAGTTACAATTTATTTATTAACAACTACGCAGCTGGAATTATAATCATTCTTCTATGTATAAAAGTATATTTCATTGAATAAAAGACACTATGGATTGTAATATATTCCATTACTTAATGTACCAATATAAAATTTAAAAACATTGGTAATCATAATGATAGGAAACTATCAATTATAAGAATATTCTAATATCAGAGATGCTAAAATGTGAAAATGAGCATCTTAAAAATATTACAATACTATCTCTAATCCTTAAAACCACCCTTAAAACAGATATAATTGCCCTCCTTTCATTTTATTGAATGAACATTTTTGTTAAATAATAGAAATAGTATTAAAGTGCTGATGTTAATATTATCAGATGACATTTAATCAGCACTTAATTGAGCAAGAAACTATTCAAAACACTTTCCACAGTTTTTGGCTTTGTTCTGACACCCGGATCCTATGATAGTTATTTTCATCATCTCCATTTTATTGCTAAGGAAGCTGAGGTGCTAATAGGATAAAGAATAGGAATAGCTTCTAAGTGAGAGTTAAGCAAGAATTCCAGAATAGGGAATGGTTATCTACTATCGCTATTCTATACTCAATGCAAACAAAATAAGAAATATCTAAAAATAACTGAGAAATAGGCAGGAGCACCTATACCGCATATTGGTACATTGAATTTGCAGGAATCAAGTTGGTTTGATTCAGGCATGCTGTTCTGTCATCATGGTGAATGTATTAGCTTGTTAGAGCTACCTTAACAAAGTACCACAAACTAGTACCACAAGTTTAAACAGAAGAAATTTATTTTCTCACAGTTCTGGAGGCTAGAGTCTGAGATCAAGGAGTTGGTAGAATTGGTTCCTTCTGTAGGCTGTGAAGAAGAATTTATTCCATGCATCTCTCCTAGCTTTTAAAGAAAGTAGTTTGCTAGCAATCTTTGGTGTTCCTTGGCTTCTGCTTCATCACTCTGATCTCTGTCTTCATGTTCACACTGTACAATCCCTGCCTAGGTGTATGTGTCTAAATTTCTCCTTTTTACAAGGACACCAGTCATGTTGGATTAGAGGACCACCCTACTCCAGTACGACCTCATTTTAACAAATCATATCTGCAATGACCCTATTTCCAAATAAGGTCACATTCTAAGGTATGGGAGGTGGGGGTGGTGAGAACTTTAACACATGAATTTTAGGGAGACAAAATTCAATTTACAATGAGCAGTTAGTAGTAACACATTTAACTTTCTTCAGATGAAATCATTGCTACCTTAAGGTTTGTTTAGGAATATATTGCTTTTATGGCCTAAGAATAAGATACTATTTAATGTTTATAATTAATCGGTAGAATATATCTCTTATATTGTGAGGTGATGCACTATAAAACCTTCAATAGGCCCTTCCCTTTGGCTTTACCTCAGCAGCAGTGATTATATGACAGCTCTTATGCCTCTTCTGCTCTGGTGCAAAATGGATTTGATTCATCTTCTAGGATAAAAGTATATTTATCCCACTTAAATACTACTAGTTGATTAAATCTTTGGCATAGTAACTCTTCATTTTCAGAATTTACTATATAATTTTCTACATTACATTAACAGGCAGTACAGTGCCAGAAGGAAGAATATATAGCTATTCTGCTAGAATTTGATGCAGTCCCAAATCTTTGTGATAAGAAAGGAAACAGTGTTCTGCATTTTGCTGCCTATGGCCAAAACATAGGTGCATCAGCAACACCGTGTTAAGATTGGGCTCACCTGAATAGTGCAGGATAACAACCTTATCTTAAGGTTAGCAGATTAGCATTTATTCACCTGTAACCTTAATTCCTTCTTGCCATGTATAGCATATTATATTTATAGGCTCCAGGCATTAGGAAGTGAACATATTTGGGGTCCACTACTCTGCCAATCACACAGTTTGAGTTTCCTACTTCCTATCCTTACTCCTACATATGAAAAGTTAAATGCAGTTTTTAGAAAAGAATAATGGTTGTGAAAGATATACCCTCATCTAAACCTTTGAAATCTTTACCTTACTCAGAAAAGGGTCTCTATGTGTGTGATTAAGTTAAGAATTTTGAGAAGAGAACGTTATCCTGGATTATCTGAGTGAGCCCTAATTGCCTCACAGGTGTCCTTATTAAGAGAGAGGCAGATGGAAATTAGGCAGAGGTAGAGGCTGGAATGATGCAACGCTAGTCAAGGAATGCTGGCAGGCGCCAGGAGCGGGACTAGGCAAGAAATGAATTCTCCCCCTAGAACTTCCAGAGGGATGCAGCGCTGCCGGCACATTGATTTGTGCTCAGTTGAAATTGATTTTGGACTCTGGCCTCCAGAACTGTCAAAGAATAAATTTTTGTTGTTTCAAGACACTAAGTTTGAGGTAATTTGTTACAGCAGACTCACAAAATAAACGTAGTGACTCTCTTACCGTTTTATTTTTTACCCAAATCCCTATGTGATAAAAAGAATTGCCTTATGGGTGATAGCTGAGACTAAAACCACTGTCCACTACACTAGCTCTGAGCTAGAATTGTGCAGTACAATCACACGGCAATTAAAAAATGATAATTCGAGGTAGATTCTACCTCTGAATAGTTAGTAAAGCGAACGAGTCTAATAAGTCCTGGGCATGATTATTTAGATGTACTACTTCTCCTCCTATTTCAGATAAGTGACCTCAGTATGGTTTCTTAACTGTAAAAACTTTAAATTACACAAAATTTACTATATATGCCTTACATTGTCAGGTCCTGGTGGTGCAAAAAGTCTTCTTCTTCTTCTTCTTCTTCTTCTTCTTCTTCTTCTTCTTCTTCTTCTTCTTCTTCTTCTTCTTCTTCTTCTTCCTCTTCTTCCTCTTCTTCCTCTTCTTCCTCTTCTTCTTCTTCTTCTTCTTCTTCTTCTTCTTCTTCTTCTTCTTCTTCTTCTTCTTCTTTGTTTTGTTTTTGCTTGTTTTCATTCTTAAAGCTAATTTTTGATGGTAAACACAAGAGCACCCTCAATGTC
>CAUYRT010014800.1:0-47582 GCA_963574885.1 Lepilemur ruficaudatus | reverse complement strand
CAGTTATGGGACCATAGTGTCCCCTGGTGGCCAACGTGGGGAGCTACCCGCTCAGCGTGCGTTCTTGCTTTGTATCCGGCATGCCTTTACTCTTGTGCGAATAAAGGCACAGCATTTCTCAAAATCAAGTGAAAAAGTTGGGTCTGTATACTACATATGACTTTACGTGTTATGGGGATTTTCATTTCCAGAGAACTAAAATGGATAATCTAATTCTTAATTTTATTTCACAATTTTCAAATATATATTTCTAATAGCCTGTTCTTTAATGTTCTTCTTTTCTTTCACTGTTGATCAGTGAACATTGGACTGAGACTTAGGATGTGTTCCTTTGAGAGTAGTCTCTGTCCCAATTGTATTTTATTTCTGTGGTTACACATTATTTTTATTTTTAAAATTTTCTCTCCTCTTTTAATTAAAATAAGGGAAAACAGAATGAAGTTGTTGTTGTTTTTTTTTTTTTTTTTTGAGACTGTCTCACTCTGTTGCCTGGGCTAGAGTGCTGTGGCATCAACCTAGCTCGCTGCAACCTCAAACTCCTGGGCTCAAGCAATCCTCCTGCCTCAGCCTCCCAAGTAGCTGGGACTACAGGCATGCGCCACCATGCCTGGCTATTTTTTCTATGTATTTTTAGTTGTCCAATTATTTTTTTTTCTATTTTTAGTAGAGACGGGGTCTCACTCTTGCTCAGGGTGGTTTTGAACTCCTGACCTTGAGCGATCCGCCCACCTCGGCCTCCCAGAGTGCTAGGATTACAGGCATGAGCCACCGCGCCCGGCCTGGAATTACAATATTTTGAGTTTCCACTGTGGCTGTTTCTTCCAGGTCCCCAGAGGAAGAATTATTTTCATACTAAGGGAAAAAAGGCAATGAAGAAAATAAGAAGCAATTTGCTCAGGGATATCCAGAAGAGCCCAAATTTTCCACTTAGTGTTTTTTTTTTTTTTTTTAAGTGTTAGTTTCCCAAAAGGTGAGCTGGAACTAATCTGAAGAGAAGTTCTGTTAAAGCCAGCTCTTCTGTTCTCTATCTGCAGATATTTTATACCTGGGAAGCTACTGATCACTGCTCCTGTGATTCTGATTTAATTGGCCTGAAGTGGGTCCAACATTTTAAAAAATGCTTCCTAGGTGATTCTAATAGTCAACCTGGGTTTAGAGCAATCAACAATAGCAACAACGAGGTGCCAGTTAGTGCATGAATACTGATAATGAGAGGGCTACAGTTGATTAAGCACTTACACGCACCAGGAATGCACATTAGATACGTTATCGCTAATTCTTAAAGTGACCTTGTGAAACCAATATTATCTCCATTTGACTGAGGAGGCAACTGATGCTTATAGAAGTTATTTTACTTATCCAAGATGATACAGCTGGTTAAATTTCTAGCCCTGACTTCACTAAACTTCACACTCATTTATTCAGCTGCCTACCTGACATCTTCACTTGAGTATCTTCTAGTCATTTCCATGGCCTAAATGGACCTCCTGATTTTCCCCCGGCCTTGCTTGCTACTCCTCCAGTGTTCTCCAGCAGAGAAAACGGCAGCACCATCCAATTTGTCCAGTTGTCCAAATTTGTCCAATTTGTCCAGGCCAAAATCTTTTATAGTCATCCTTGACTACTCTCTCTGATCTCACATTCCATACCCTGTCAGCTCAATCTATGTTCAAAATGCAACCACTTCTCCCACCTCCATCCTAATCCAATCCAATCATTGTTCACCTGAAATGTTGCAATCACTTTTTAAGTGGTTTCCCTGCTCCTCAACTTTTGCCCTTGCAATGGCAGTCTGAGTGCTCCTTTGCTCATAAATTGGATTTTGTCATTCCTGTGCTCAAAGCCCTCTAAATGACTTCCTATCGAACAGATAAAATCCACAACTTTTACCAGGGCCTATCTTTTTTGCAGCCATCATTTCTTGCCACTTTTTCCCTTCCTCACTTCACTCCAGCCACAGGGGCCCTTTTCCTCAAACCTGCCAAGCACATTCCCGTGTCAGGGCCTTTGCTTGTGCTGTTTCATCTGGAATGCTTTTCTCTCCACCCCAGTCCACCTCATGCTTGCATGGTCCGCTCCCTTACATCATTCAGGTGTCAGGTCAAATATCAGAAAGGCCTTCTACAATTAGCCAAGATGAAGCAGCATCTGCCCCAAACATTTTGTCTCCTTACCTCCTTTTTCATTGCACTTAACACCAACTGAATTTATTTATTTTTTTCTCTTAGCCACTGCAATGAGCAGAAGGACTTTGTTTTGAGCACTTAGAACAGTGGCTGTCACCTAGCATGTGCTCAATAAATATTAACTGAATAAAAATGAATAGCTGAAATTTAAACCCAGATCATTTGATACCAGAGTCTATATTCTCGCCCCTCTCTCTCCCTCCAGAGCTTAGAGAGGTAAAGTGATCATTCCAAGGTTGCATAGATGTGAAGTGACAAAATTAATATTTAAATATAGGTCTATTGGCTTCCCAAACCTGTGCTTTTTCTACTACTCCATACTGCCTCCCAGTGGAGAAATTGCTAATGACTACATTGACCAAAATGTCAGTGAATTAAGTGAGGTTTATTTCTTTGACTCACTGTTTTACATGATTTCATAGAGCCTTGATCTCTTTCCTTGGTCTAGCTTTGAAGCCTGTGCAACCTGCTTAGAGGTAAAATAAAAGGCACCAATATAGTAAGCCACTAGCCTGTCACAAGGCCCTAAATACTACCATTAGAGATCATGCCTTCTGCTTGCATTGGACAAGTCCCTAATGATTATCTCTGAAATGGAGATAGAGTATTAAATGAGATTATTCATATAAAGCACCTAGCACAGTGCCTGGCATGTAGTAAGTCCTCAATAAAACAGATTATGCCCTCAGGGCAAATGAGAGGGTAACATAACCCATATCCACCACTCTGTATGGTTGAGAATGTGTGCCAGAAGAATATCAGAGGGAAGAGGAATCAAGATAGGTCTTGGGGAGGGCAGACAAGGTGGGCTGCCACCCTGATAAGCCAGGGCGCACATGATGGCATGGGCACATGTGGGTGGCAGGAAGGATGGTGATAGGCTAAGTGTTGTCAGTCCTCCTGAGGCAAAGACTAGAATCAAAACTAACTCACTAGATGCTTGGCAGGAAATACCTTACAAGGCCAAATGGGGCCACTAAAATGTTCAATTTCAATATCACATTTCACCTTCACCTATAGCTCTCAATTTTGAACAGTTGGGTTTAGATTTAAGTCTTTTCTTCCTTGCTGTGTTAGGAGAATTCTGTTAAGTATTATTTCTAAAGGTGCTACGCTGATTTTAAAAAAAGTAGCTGGCTGGGGTTTTGTCTGGCAAACACATTGACTGTGAAAGCTACAGGAAAATTGATTTTCTGGTATTTGCATGTCCTGGCACAAACTGTGTGGCATGGAAGCTTAATTTACAGAACCTTCTGGAAAGTGTAGCAAGCAGGTTAACCTCAGGAAATGATTAGGTGTTACTAATCTGCACCACTGAGGTCAAGGCAATGGTCTCCTTAGGCAAAATGGCAAATAAAGCTACTAATTTGCTATTATTTCATTTAGAGAAGTAGCCAAATAGCCCCTTAATCTGATGCCCACACTCAAACACAAATCAACATACTTCTTTACACCCCCAATCTTCACGCTCAGGCCCTCATTCGAAGCTATCTTTTTTTCTGCCTTGGCCAGCATGAGTGCTGTGGAGAAGCCACCTAATCACCAATGCTCTGGAAGGGACCTGCCTGTCAATGGTGAATCTTGCAGTTACGTGAAGTTTTCTCTTGGTGTATAGTGTAGTAGGTAAGAGCATAGGTCCTAAAGTTTCAATGACCTGCTTTTGGTACTTATTAGCTGTGTTATTTTGGGCAAATCATTTAACCTCACTGAGTCTCAGTTTTCTCATCTAAAAAATGAGGATGGTAATAGGACCTATCTTGAAGTGTTCTTGAGATGAGAAGATGAGAGATAATTCATGATGAATTTAGCATAGGTCATGACAACATAGTGAGCACTTGGTTTCTTCCCCATTTCATAGTTGTATCAGGCACTGTGGTAGATGCTATAGGGGATGGAGATGTGGAAGGCATGTTCCATATACTCAAGAAGCTAAAGGAACTAACAGTCAGAGGTGCTGCCCCATTGAACTTTATGGAATGTTCTGTATCTGTGCTATCCAATATGTTAGCTTCTAGCCACATATGTCTATTGAGCACTTCAAATGTGACTAGCGCTATTGAAGCACTGAATCTTAACTTTAATTTTAATTAATTTAAATAGGTACTTGTGACTAGTGGTTACCATATTGGACAGAGCAGGTCTACAACAGCTTAAATAAAGGAAAAGCAGAGAAGTACTAAAAGGCAGCAAAAGGGCACCAAGAACTACTTTGTTTACTTTATAATATTTTCCTGGTTTACCCTGATGATGGAGGTGATGACTGCATTACATGGAAGTCCTGCCTGCACCAGTTGGAGGGCTAGCTTTAGCCTGGGTCGAGGGGCAGGGGAGGAGAGGGCATAACTTCTCCTCTATTCAGAGCTGATCGGTAGCTCTGGAATGGCTTACCCAGCCTGTGTTTATGGAGGAGCTCTCTAGAGAACGGTAAGCTGTATTATTTGCATGGGCAAAAATTCCTTAGGTGCATGCAGGAACTGTTTCTTTTAAATTTACCCTATTTGTGTAAAATTGAAAATAAATGAATTCCTGGGTTTGGTGTGATAAGAAAAATATTCTTGTTACTCCTATCCAAGAACCATACTTTCTTTCAAAAGAGTAGATAACAAGGAAATATTTGTGGATAAAAAACAGAGAATGCTCCTTACAGTTCCACTCAGCCTGATTTTCTTTTTTTGGCTTTGCCAGTTGCTACATTAAGTTGTTTGGGCCTTCTCTCTCTGACTCTCCTTTCCAAGGGAAGAATTACAACAGGGGTAAGCGACCAGGTGACAACACTCACAATTTTCCCCAGTTTTAAAAATAGTTATTCCCCTGTATCAGGGGAATTGAAGAAATGGGTATAATCAAGATTGAAAGTGGTAGAATCTCCAGAGATGATTTTCTCCAAAAATTCCAAATAACTTTTTCAGGTACTCATTCCAAATGCCTTTGCCTTGCATTTTCAAACTATGTTACAGTAAGATTAAGGTCACAACAATAAATTGGCCTTATCTGAGTCACCAAAGGAGGGATGGGAACCAGCATTTCCTGTGGAGGTGAGTCCTGGGGAATTAAGCAGGTTGAATGTCACAGCCATTTGGCTTGGTCGCTGTCACACAGTGACCAGGGACTTGAACCAAGCTGGACCAAAAGCCCCAAACTGAAATGAATGCTGCAAAACTGCATACTTGCATGTCAAACCCCATTAGAAAACAAACAAACAAAAAAAACAGAAGCATGAGCTGAAGCAAAGTTTTTTTTTCAAGACTCAACTAGAAAACTAGGTTGTTTTATATTCAGTCCTGTGTATTTACTGCTGCTATTGAACAGAAACAAAACCAAAGTCTGAAAATCCTGTAAACTTAATCACACCATTATTTCATTTGACTTGAGTTTCTGATAGAAACGGTTATCACCTCTATTCAGTAATGATTAATAGTCAAACTGCAGGAGGAAGCCATGCTGAATTCTAAAGGACTTAGAAGAGCAGAGGGAAACTGAAAGCCCAGGTTGCATTTCCAAATCTCATGTATTTTCTAGTACCTGTGAAACCTGTGGCCTGTGGGATAATTTATTAGTAGTCATCAGTTTGAAATACATTTCCCGTAAGTTCCTGTTTCTGTGCCAGCACCTTATTACCAAAGAAATACAGTAACTTGAAAAACAGGCCCTCTATATCTTGAGCAAGGGCAAGATTATCTTTTGTGATTCTAGAAAAGGGGAGAAGGCCAATAATACTTTTTAAAAAAGTTATGTATTTGTCCTTTAAGACTCTCCTGTTTGTCTTCTATTTCAACTCTGATCAATCAATGGCAGACCACTGTCAGCTAGAATGCTTATTGTTCACTACCTCCCACTCCCTATCTCCACCAGTGTGCCACTAACAGTAGTTAACTCAACAAACTAAAGAATGCTTTTGCAGACTTGTATGTTTTTCAGGACCCATTAGGGGAACCTGTAGCTATGAGTTATCTGGCTTTTTCTCCATAAATGACTTAGTTCTATTATAATTAACCCAAGATTTTTAAAGTCACATGCAAAAATTAATTTATATTAGGATGATTTTTCCTTCATAGTCCGACATGTAAAGACACAAAATATTTTATTAAGGTCCTTCCTAGACAGTCATCTCTCTTTGAGGCTTGCCTTCTCTACCTTTGGTCTTGAAACTGCTTGTCAGTGTTGTGGAGAAAGTGGAATTCCTCCCTGCTTCTCCACCTGATGGCAATCTGCATTTCTACTGATTTCTATTGAGGTCATTCATTATCTACTCGCTGAAAAGTATGTTATTAATGAGAAGCAGGTAGGAGTCATGCTGTCCTCCCCAGGTTTAAATGAATCTTTAAGATGGTACAATCAAACAGATATGCAAAATAGGCCATTAATGCAACATTAAGGTTACAAATTTAAACTCAAAATCAAGGAATGCAGAACTTTTAAGTTTCTCATTGTTTCAGTCTTAGCAACATAGCACATGCTGAATATATAGTACAACATTAGAAAGACATGGATCCGAAAGTATTGAAAAAATGATCAGTGTGTGTAAGGGAGACTCCAAGATTAACTACCATACTTCTGCAATGATGTAACCATACCTATATAGTTCGGCTTAACTTCAGCAAGTAAGTTTTCCAACACCTTTGAACTTTCCTTTCTCTGGTTTGTACTGTTTTGCCTGGGTAAGAGTTTGTCTTCCATTATGTAACAGATGAATTCCTAGAAAAAGCTGTGCCAAAAATTAGATTCATTTTTGAAAATTAAATTTTATTTCTCTATCGATGCATGGGCTGTTTTATGTTAATCTCTGAAAGCCCTCCTCCTAGTTTTCTTTGACAAGTAATGATCTATAAACACCAAAATGTGCTAAAGGATCTCTGTTTTCCAGGGAAGAATGTTTTTAATGCAAGTAATTACTATTTATTGCTTTTTATCAGTTGTGAATTTTCTGATATACAGATTACTTAGGGTAGAGTCCAGCTGTGTTGTATAGCCAAAGGTTCTGGAAGAAAGGGAAAGCCTTAAAGACAACATATTTCTAACTAGTCCTTGTTAATCTTTGGATTAGCAGAAGGGCAAGCCCAAAAATTGCTGGGGAAGACAAAAAAAAAAAAAAGCCAGTACAAAGTGCTTCAAAGGGGGAGGTCCTGATACAAGGGATACTGCGCTGCACCCCTAAAGTGCCAAGGGCCAAAAGAGATATCCCAGTAGAATAGAGTGGAAAAAAATTGGACCCTAGTCTTACAAAAACTGATCCAGTCTCCATGAGAGATAAATTACTCTCTAACAAGGGGGAGGGTAGAGGTCTCTTTTCTGTAGTAGTTGGGATCTACCTTTTGTTTGGGAAATGATGGCACTCCAAAGGAAGTTAGAAAGAAGGAATAGTTCCTCTTAAGAATCCATCAAATATACAAATACTTTGTGTGGGAATACTCTATCCACCTTGTTAATAGTTCCAAGCTTAACCTTGTATGGAGCATAGTAATGTCCATAGTTTAGTCTTAATCAGCAAAGGCTGCACTGATTAGAAACTTGATCAACTGCTCCCGACCGCTGATGTAGATGAAGGCTGGGCAATGTGGCCTCTGGGCTGGAAAGCATGTCTCTCCTATTTGAGAGTCCAAACGCTCCTACCACTACCCTGGTGCCCATATACAATAGACACCCCATGCCCACTCCATGGATGGGTGCCTTTGATAATCACACTTCTGTTTGCCCACAGCAGGTTAAAGTGGCAACATCAATGTAGAATTAACAAAAGAGAGGGAGAAAGGGTTACAGAAATCTCACTTTTTCCTTTAAGGCCTAAGAACCAGCACTTTAGTCTGATTAGTATCTATCATATCACTCTTTTCTGAAAGATGTGCCCTCAGTAACACTCCCTGGTAGGGATACTAAAAAGAGGGGTTCAAGCTCATAGTACCCTTACCAGTCACCTCCACTTACTCCCCGGAGGCTTTACCCTACCATTCGGGCATTTGTCCACCCACAAGTCTTCTATGTGGGGAAGGTTGGCCCCCTGGTCTTCCTAGTGCCTCTGTAAGAAATGAATGCAACCACATTGGTTGCCTGATGCCCACACCCAGTAGGCCAAATAGGTGAAGAGAAAGGGAGTAAGGAATAGGGAGTGGTGCATTAGGAAAGTGCTTCTGGCTATAGGGCAGGAATTTCCAGGCTCTGACCTGTCTTTTCCTTCTGTACCGGTTTTAAAATCTGTTCCTCTTCCTGATAGCATTTGCATCCTCATTTTGAGCCCTTCCTGGTGACCAAGTTCATATCTACCCAGTTATAGTCCTCTAGGCTGGGAACTTGGAGGCATGAGGCTCCCTGAAGCAGTAACACAGTCTAGTTCCCTCATCATAAAAGGCACATCAAAGGACACAGAGGAAGAAAAGGAAGGATAGTAGAAGAGAGCTTTGGCTAATGGCCAAGAGTTCAAAGCTCTTAGTGCAATTTCTCATTCTGTTTCTTTTCATTCTTAGGGACATTTCTCTTGCCCATAGCTTCCAACCATATTTTAATACTTGAACTTCCCCTTGTGAAGGCCAGCTCTTCTTTTTGTCCACGTACTGTCCTCTAGACTGGGGAATTTGGAAGCTTGGGACTCCCTGAAGCCTCTGTAAGAACACCAACACAGAAGCCCTTCCCACCCGCAATCCTGCAGGTTGGATGAGGAAAGAGATGGGGGAGGGCCTGTGGGAGAGTTTCTTCATGTTGGCAGAGCTGCCAAGCTCCTGACCGGTCTGCTCCTCTGTCCCATTTTCTTTATTCTTTTTGTGAAATTGCTTGTGCCCCTACTTCTTTCCAAGATCTATGGCTTTCATTTTCCCAGGCTGACTAGCATCTAGGGATATTCACCTAAATTCTTCCAGGTAGGGATATTTGAGGTGCGAGGTTCCCTGAAGCCTCTGTACAAACACTAACATAACAGCCCTGACCACCCAAGACCCAGCAGGTAAAGGAAGGAGAGAGAAAGGGAAGTAAGGGTCAGTTAAAGGAAAGTAGGAGAGAGCATCTGTAAAGGGTAGGACTTTCCAGGCTCCTGGTCTTTCTTTGACTTCTGTCCCATTTTGTTCCAAGAAAATTCCTTTTACCTACAGCCTTTACCTAGGTCATACTGATTGAAAATCTCCATTGATAACCAGAACTTGGACCTGGCCACCTGCAGTCCTCTAGGATAGGAATCATGGTGTTCTCTGAAGGGTCGATAAAGACATTAACACAACAGTTCTGGTCACTCAAGACCCTCCCAGTAAATGGGCAATGGAAAAGGAAGGGTGCAATCTGGATCATAGGTCAGAATTGCAAACATTTCAAGGCTTCTGGCCATTATTCCACTGTAATTTCCTTTTTCTTTTACTTTTAGTCTTCAGGGAGTTTTATTATTCATAATCTCCAGCCAGATACCATTGCTTGAGCTTCCCTATAGAGACCTGCATTTGGGGATCCCTAAAGCTTTGGTGAAGCATTAATGCACCAGTGCCAACTCAACCTCAGATTCCAGCCCTCACAACAATCATCTCCCACTGGTCCCTGTTGATCAGAGGAAAGATTTCTCCTTTTCCTCCCTCTCTTACAGAAACACTCAGAGGAGGAGGCTCCAACTCAGCTAGTGAGCTGTGATTACTCTTAAGACACCACTTCATGCCAGACAGACCCCAGCTACTTCTACTGAGGCTTCTTCTGCCCCACAGATCCGGCCACCAGCCCCCTCCCTGCATCCTTTGCATAGGAAAAAAAAGCAAAGCTAAAATTCTCTTATATATTGTATAGTTGAATGTTCCTCAAAGAGTGGCTCTCGGTTACCTATGTTGGGATCCCTCAAGGTGCTGGTTAAAAACATAGATTATTCGAACTCATGGAATCAGCATCTTGAAGTGGAGCATGAGACTCGATAGTCTATGTTTGAAAATAGTTCCCTAAATGATTTTATATGCAACCAGTGTTGGAAAACACTGGTCGACTGCAGTCATTCATCAGATTATTGAGTACCCTATTCAACATCTCTGACAAGTGGCCTATTCTTAAATCCCTTCAATGATGAACAGCTCACTATCTATGAAGACAGCCTATTCTATCTTTTTATTGCTCTATTAGACTGTTCTTTTTCCATTGACCCAAAATCTTTATCCCTGTAATATTCACTCTTTGATTTTTGTTCTGTTCCTTAGGGCCTCACAGAGCAAGTCCAATCCATCTTTAAAATAGCTACCTTTCAAATATTTAAAGACAATTCTAATATATTCGGCTGCTACATATTTTTTTTTCAGGCTAAATAGTCTCAATTCTTGTGAATTGAGAAACAATTGTGGTGAGAAACAGTCCTGTAAAAAACTGTAGAGCAGTCCCTATAGGTAAGTTCTTTGGGCACTTACACATAGGAATGTTTTAAGATGATACCAACAATGAACTACGAGGAGCCATGGTCATCCTCTGCATGTCAACTCTAAAACTGGAGGTATCCTTCAAGCACTTGTCCCTTACCTTTAACAACGTTTTTCTCTTTTGAGACAGCCTCACTCTGTCACCCAGGCTAGTAGAGTGTAGTGGTATCATCATAGCTCACTGCAACCTCAAACTCCTGGGCTCAAGCGATCCTCTTGCCTCAGCCTCCCCAGTAGCTGGGACTAAAGACATGTGCCACCATGCCCAGCTAATTTTTCTATTTTTTGTAGAGACGGGTCTCGCTCTTGCTTAGGCTGGTCTCCAACTCCTGAGCTCAAGAAATCCTCCCGCCTCGGCCTCCCAGGCGTGAGCCACCGCGCCCGGCTGACTTTAACAACTTTCTATGGATGTACATTGCATGAATTTATCCAAGCCTCCTTCAATTTATTTATATTTATCCTCAATTATTGACCATGGTATTCCCAGTCTTCCTGTTTATGCAATTGGCTGAAACTCTAGGCTGAGAAAATGCATTAAAGTGTTCTTCAGGGTCTGGCTGGTGGGGCAGTTTACTCCCTGCTACTTTCATATATGATAAACTTTAATAACACGCAAATCATAAGTACCTCAGTTGTACATTATGTGCCTGTGTCTGTCTGTCTGCCTGTCTGTTCAGAGGAAAGTGGCAGGATGCAAACATTTGGAAATCAAACTTCAAAGTTCTTTGCAAAGGGGCTTTAATTTGACTCTCTTTATGACTAGTCCATTCATACTACCACATTCAGGAAAGGGGTTGTTCATTTTGTCTGAAACAATGTCTAATGTGATGGGGTTGTTTTTACATATGAAAAATTTGCTATGAAATCTTCTTTCATTTGATATCATTTACTAAAAGCACAGATTGATTTTCCTTTTCCATATTGGCTGCTCAAACTCATTTAAAATAAAGTATTCTTTGGAGAGTAACTTTCTAATGAACCTCATATTCACATAAAAATGTGAACTATAAAATTAGAAATAAGACAGTGTTCAGAGCACCTCGGTCTTCAGCAATGATTTCCAATTTACCCTTGACAATTTATACATTGATTTCTACTCTGATACAATTGTTCCAAAGCAATAATTTTTCCTCAGAAATGAGTTGTTTTAATCCCTCCTAAATTCCCTCTTTCCCACACGTACATATATTTCATGCAAACAAATCTTAGTGTGAGCACTAGAGAGAACTAACAGTACCTCAGTCAATAGTGGCTACAGTTTAACGTGATATAAACCCTTGGTCTTACTGTTCTTTTTTTTTTTTTTTTGGTCGCAAATATATTCTCACATCCTCCTTCAACTCTTTTTAGATTCTTTTTTTTACCTCCAAATATTTTTAAAATGCCCCTTTCTCTAGAAACCATTCCTAATGAACTCACCTGACTTCTTTATTGTCTGCGTCCTGGACTCAGGGCTATGTGTTGCGTCTCCTGTTTATTCCCAGAGTGTCTAGGACAGGTTTCTTTACCCAGTGGGTTGGAAAATCTGTGTTACTGGCTAAAAAAGAAATAGTCTGTAACTCAGACCAGACACTCAAAGGAAATAAAATTGAGAGTCAAATAAATCAGGCTGTGAACACATAAGAATTTTGATAAAACTGGGAAGCAACACTCATATCTGGAATTCAGATTTCTCTCGGCATAGAAGCTAACCACCTTCAGGAACATCTTCATTAGGGCACCAAGGAGTGCACAGATAGGAGATCAATTTTGAGGATAGCTTACAGACAGATGCCTGCAATCAGAACTGGAAAGAAATGCCATAGATCATCTCTATCCAAGCCTCTCCTTTCCGACAGGTAATATTCTAAACCATTTAGAACAGGAGGACAGTGGGTTTCATTTTACCATTGCCTGCTAGTGCAATCCTGCTGAGGCACTTGAGTTGCAACCCAAGCACAGAAAGAGGAAGCATGCTACTCTATGTTTTTGCTTCAAGCTGGAGTTACTAGCTGAAATATCCAGAGACCCTTTTCCTACTGAAGCAGAAATATCTATTGCCTCAGAGAAGATTAAGATTATTTAGGCAGGAATGGGAAGAAAACAGAACAGAAGATGCCCTCATCTATTCTGTTTCAAAATAGACTTTAAAAAATTATACCAGGGAAACACAGACTTGACATATGATCCAGCAATTTCACTCCTAGATATATATCCAAAAAAAATGAAAGCAAGGATTCAAATAGACGTTTATCTAAGTGTTCATAGCAACATTATTCGCAAATAGCCAAAAGGTGAAAACATCTCATGTGACCATCAGCAGATGAATGGATAAACAAAATGTGGTATATACATACAGTGGAATATTATTCAGCCATAAAAAGAATGAAGATCTGACATATGCCATAACATGGGTGAAACCTGAGGATATTGTGCTAAGTGAAATATGCCAGACACAAAAGGACACACAAACAAGTAGATGTATAGAATAATTTCAAGTACAATAAGTGCATTAGACTGTTTAAACTGGGAGCTTGGGAGTGGAGGCAGGGTTCAGGGAAAGCCTCTTTGAGGAGGTAACATTTGATCAGAGACCTGAATGATAAGAAGAGGTAGCCATGTGAAAATCTGATGGATTATATCATTCCATTTATATGAGGTACCTAGATAGGCAGATTCATAGAGAAAGGAAGTGGATTAGAACTGACCAAGGGCTGAGAGGAATGGGAAGTTATTGATTATTGGTTATAGAGTTTCTAATTGGGGTGATGAAAATGTTTAGGAAATAGTGATGATGGATGCATAACATAGTGGATGTAATTAATGCCAATGAATTGTTTATTTAAAAATGGTTAAAATGGGGCCAGGTGCGGTGGCTCACACCTGTAATCCTAGCACTCTGGGAGGCCGAGGTTGGCGGATCGCTCAAGGTCAGGAGTTCGAAACCAGCCTGAGCAAGAGTGAGACCCTGTCTCTACTAAAAACAGAAAGAAATTAATTGGCCAACTAAAAATATATAGAAAAAATGAGCTGGGCATGCTGGCGCATGCCTGTAGTCCCAGCTACTTGGGAGGCTGAGGCAGGAGGATCGCTTGAGCCCAGGAGTTTGAGGTTGCTGTGAGCTAGGCTGACACCACGGCACTCTAGCCTGGGCAGCAGAGTGAGACTCTGTCTCAAAAAAAAAAAATAATAATGGTTAAAATGGCAAATTTTGTTGCATATATTTTATCATGATTTTAAAAAATTAATAATGTCATACATGAAAACCCATCATATTGCATACTTTAAGTGGGTGAATTGTATGCTGTGTGAATTATATCTTAATAGAGCTGTTTATAAAAGTTATAGCAGAGACAAACTTCCTGTCAGACAGGCAACATTATTCAACACTTTGGAAAATTTTCTAACTAGTGTCCTAGTATCTTTTCAGTCCTCATTACTACAGTTTAACAAGTATCCCTGGATCATTTAAAGAATATAGGACTTAGAGATTTCTTAATTATCACTGAAAAGGGATGTAGACCAAAAATCTGAGAGTCATTCTTGGCTCTTCCCTTTTACTCATAACTCCAATCCATCAGCAAATTTCGTGACTTTACTTCCAAAATATATCCTAAATCTGAACACTTTACACAATCTCCATCACCATAACTCTACTATGGGCTTCCATTCTTCAGCCACACTGATTATCTTTCTGTCCTTAAACATTCCAGGATTGTTCCTGCCCCAGGACCTTTGCACTTATCATGTCTTCTGCTTGGAACACTCTTCCATCAGATTTTCACATGGCTACCTCTTCTTATCATTCAGGTCTCTGATCAAATGTTACCTCCTCAAAGAGGCTTTCCCTGAACCCTGCCTCCACTCCCAAGCTCCCAGTTTAAACAGTCTAACGCACTTATTGTACTTGAAATTATTCTATACATCTACTTGTTTGTGTGTTTATTGTTTGTCTCCTGCGAGCAGAATACAAACTCCTTGATGGTAAGGATTCTGTCATGTTTCCTGTACTGTATCCCTGATGCCTAAATTGCTACAGTAGATACTCAATATTTATTTACTCTCTGACTAAAAATTTATTGTAGAAGATGTTGAGGACTGGAATGAATCTGACTGCAGGACATTACCTTTTTTTGGAAAAAAAGTGCATATCAATGTTTTGTTAGTGTGAGTTGTCTTTTCCTATCAAAAGTGGAGTGCAACCAAGCATTCCAGTTAATTGTTTTTGTTAGTGGAGTTTTGGTAAGTTGAAATTTTACTTGATCCTTAAGTTTATAGGCTTCTGCATGGTGGTAAAGAAGGATTATAAATAATTAACTTCTGCAGGCTTGTCAGGTGAACTCAAGGAAAGTCTAATTGAACAGATGGGCCTCATTCTTTTAACTGGAAGTCTATCAGATGATTTGACTGTGCCAGATAAGAAAAGAAAGTGAGATCCTGAGATGAGTTCTTCTAGGCAAGAGAGTTTCAGAGTTCTTGCGAAGATCTGGGTGTCCTGTGTGATGTTAATTACTCTGATGTTGTCTGCGAGAGTTGGCAGCCTCCAAGAGAATAGAGACTTAACCCCCTTAGGCTTTCCGGGCTGTGAAATGCTCTCATAAGCAAGTAGGTTACCCGGTAGGACTAGTGGAGATAGGCTATAAAATCCATATGGTTGGTTACTTTGGCCAGATGGCCGGCATGCCACCTTGGAAGCACCTGAAGTTTCTAGATGGTCTTCAAGGGCAGCTCTAAATTGTGCATATTGAAATTGTTGAATCTGCAGGCCACAAAGGAATGGCTAAAGAAGGACTGACTAGGAGATGAGGTTAGTAGTAATATTTTATAATTAGGGTTAGGAGTGGGATCAGGAGGAGGGGGGAAGGATATAAATGAGCTTTCTGTCTCCTAGCAAAGCCCAGAAAAAAACCCCACATCTCTTCCACTGAGAGTGAGCTTACTTCATTTTTGAGAAGTACCCCTCACATCTCTACAGAACCTTGTCTGGAGAGGTTTTAGGTTTTAATTGTTGTATTGCTGGACCCTTTTCCTAATGTGTCCTGGGATTTGTAGAACCTTTTATACTTTCACAGAGCTTTTTGGGATATTAGCCTCTCACCAACCCTATGAGGAAAGTAGAGCAGGGAATATTCTTCATAAATGAAGAAATTGAGACTAAATGTCCCTTGCCCAAAGAAAAACAGGAAAGCCATCAGTGAATGTGGAACTAGAAATAATTTTCATCTTGTTCTTTCCAGTTTTATCCACATACATGACATAACCCTTAGCATGTCAGAAGCTATAACAAGCCATGTAATAGTAGGGTTTGCTGCATGGATGGCATTCACTCTAGCTTTATGGATGTCTTCTCTTTCTTTGCCTTCTTATTTCGGCTCCCTTTTGAAGTTGATAGAGCATGGAAGAATGTCTTTTAAAAGTAGGTATAGGTTTCCTTTTCTGATTGATCCATTAAGAAGAATAACAATGAAGATTAACCAGGAGACAATACAGATGGCTTAACATGTGCTGTCAGAATGGCACTAGGGTGGAGTCTGGACTCAGCATCAGGGTCCCAATTGCAGCATTTCTCCATTGAGCTGAGTGGCGTTCAGCAAGTCATGATGTCATCTGATTGTCTCTACTATGAAATAGGTGTAATAATACTTGTTCTGGCTGCATTGCAGAATTGTTGTGTGGATTGAATATGGTAATACATGTGAGTATGTATTGAAAAATGACAGTCCACTAGATTGTGAGCTCCTAGAGGGTAGAGGCCATTTCTGTTTTATTCATCAACTAGCTGAATTTCCTGTTGTGGTTATGGAGAATCATTAATTAACCCTGCTACTAGTCACCATGAAACATACCCCTAGATTGGCCCTTGCTGGGAAGTAGCTCCATAGAAAT
Organism: Lepilemur ruficaudatus; assembly: GCA_963574885.1. Classification (NCBI taxonomy): domain Eukaryota; kingdom Metazoa; phylum Chordata; class Mammalia; order Primates; family Lepilemuridae; genus Lepilemur; species Lepilemur ruficaudatus. The sequence goes on along the minus strand of CAUYRT010014800.1, from coordinate 31,171 downwards.
AAATACCATCAGCTTCTCTGGAGGGATAATCATCTAGTTATCTGAGATACCTACACTTTAAGTCAGTCTATCCCCAAAATAATCTCCAAATATGGTGAAAAAGCCAGTCTACATATTTTCAAGTGATCTGGCGAAAAGATATGAATTTAATTTTGTTTATAGAGGTGTATGGAGCGTGGAGCTTGGCACATAGAATGTGCTAAAAAAAAGAGTTATTGAAAGAGTGCTGAATAAATAATGGAATCTAAGGCATTATTATTAACCTGTCTTCATGGTCACATTTTCTCCTTTCTCTTGGAGGCAGATATGAAGTGTGTTTTCAGTTGTGTGCATAGCTGTTGGGTCAACCTCTACTTCCTTGGAGATTGTCCTTTCTGTCCAGCCTGATACTTGCTTGCAAGGAAAACCTTATGGAACCACAGGTCCTTGGCTGTTGAGGGATGGGAAAGGCCAATAGCGGTCTCAATGTATCTTTCCCTCTTCCAGAGGCCTGTTTGGCCAGGCCTCAGCATCCTCACCTGTGGCTGTTGCTTCACCTTCAGTCTTGAACTATGACTCTTGTTGTATAATGTATTATATCACATAGGAAAGTAAAACTTTTTTTGATAAGGCAGCATCAAAACAGCCATGTCTCTGACCTACTATCCTTTAGTGTCAACTCATCTCTTGCTGTTGCTGCTATGTGTTCCCTAGTGTATAGTTTGGCTGTGGTCCTCAAACATTTGGTTACACCATATGTACCTTCAAACTAATGAAATTGGGTTGCAGTTTTCCAGGTATATTGTTTGTCAAGATCTCAAATTCATCATAGTATTTGGTGAGAAAATTTTGATGTGTTTCCTAAGGCGAGCGGATGGGTTAAGGAGTCAGGGAGGTCTGTTGTGTGCATAGTTCAGTTGTAATAAAGCTCAAAGATTCATGGTTAATTTTCTCGATCATGTCAAAATGTCAACATATTCTGCATAGGTGCATTTGTGGAAAGCTTTTTCTCCTTTCCCTATATACTTCAAAAGCCGTATTATAAGTAACCAATAAATGTTGATGAAATGTGGACTTCAGTTGAAAATGTTTTTTGTGTGTGTGAGATTGCGCAGTGTAAGCAGAATCTAAGTACTATTGGCAGGGACTACTTTCCAAATCAGCTTGGCAGGGCCCTTCCTTTTGCTGTCTACATTAAAAAAAATTAAAAATTAAAATGACCAAGACAACAAAGAATTTTGTGTTGAGATGAAACATTCTTCCTTAGAATTTAACTGTGCTTCGTGGAGCTTACAATGTCTGCGACTCAGAAGACAGCGTAATCCCCTCAGTGGCCTCCTGATAAGGTTCCATTCTTCTGTCCTGTCTAGGGCACTGGTGCAAGTCACCATTCTCCCTACTCCTCTCCTTTTATATTTACTTTCTTTTTAAATTTATTTATTTTAAATTTTTTTTCTTGCGCCCCTGCCAACCTGTATTTACTTTCTTAAAGGGGTTTCAATTAGTAGTAAACATTCATTTAAAAAAAAAAAAGTCTCCTTTTATCTCCCCAACTATCTGCAATGAGGATATGGCCAAGTATCTGGAAAAGAAATCCAGCATCTTAGTTGTTTTCTAATATGTCTAAGGGTCCACAGGAAGAGAGAATTTTAGAATTGCTTTTTCTCCCAGTGCTACTTTTTAACATGAGCCTGTATCAGGTTAAATTTACAAAACCTAGTGGAGAATGACTGTTTCAGTGCAGCTTTCCAAATCATAGTGGCACTTCTCTGGGCAACAACAATAAAGCTGTCGACTTGTTTTTTAGCACATGTGCCTACACCTATGGTTGGGATATTTAGTTTTGCAGCTGCTGTCTAAGGAAATCGGTTTTCAAGTCAAGAGCGCTGATAGTAATATTCCAAATGTCTCTTCTAGCCGCATATATTTTGCTCCCTGCCTTTCCTGATGAAACAGGCCCCTCTGTGCCACTGACTTTAAGTGATTGTGAGATGACAGCTGGGGAAAGCTCAGGAAATGAGAGAAACAAAGGAATCATTTTAAAATATCATCATTTTAATGGTAGCCTTACTCAGGACAAGTAAAAATGTCTGCAGGGCAATTAGAAAAGAATTTTATTTTATTTATTTCTCTCTCTTAATGGAAGAACTAGAGGGTTGGCCCCAGGCTGTCTTATGGTATTACTATTTGGACCCTGTGGTATTTGGTATAGTGTGAGAATGGGAAGAAATGAGCTCATATTATATTTGTAAATGTTGTATGTGATCTTGTTTCATCCTCTAAAGTTCAGACAGCATTCCATCAGATATCCCCAATTTTTATGTATGTTTGTATATGTGAGGAGGAGTTATTGTTTTTAAAATTGCCTGATGCCTTCATATCACTGAGGATTAAGGGGGAAGGTACATGGCTGTGGTTATCCCTAAATGGAGGATGGTGTGCCCTTGCTGGCTGCCTTCTCTGCTCTATTGGGTTCAAGGAGAGGTAGGGTAGAGAATACAGTGAAGAAAAGTGGCTTGGAGACTAAGTGGCTGGGTCCCCTGTATTATATGAATACTAAGCATACCTTTTGTTAGGTTTATATAACATTTTCAGTACAAGCAGGCTAAAGGAGTTCATTTTTCTATGCTGCTCTTATAGTTCCACTCTTAGATCATCAACCTTTTTATGCTGCCCTAAAGAACCACCCCACAGAGTCCTTAATGCTGTCACAGTGACCATTTGGGGAAAAGAAAAAAAGTGGCATGCCAGAATTAGAAAATGATTTGCAGTTACTTCCTTATGCCTAGAAATATCCAGCTCCCTCTCTAATCGGATTTTCAAAACAGCCCCATTTCTGTACAAATTACTCATTGGCTAGGAATTGGTGAGCATTAGAAATTAGAATGTGGCAATAACTTTGCTCAGAATTGAATGTTGATTCAAATCAGCTTTGATAATATGATGCTCTTTAATGAAACCCTCATTGAATGACCTAGCAGACACTTTCCTGGTTTTTGAGAAAGTCACAAAATGAATAGGGGATGGGGTCTGGGTGTGGGGGCAATGACTATTTGGTCACACCTTCAAGCCTTTGTGCTAATAAATCTTCCTGGCTTCCCAGAGAACCTCCTTTTGTCTACACTATGAATGGACTTTGAAAGCCTAATGGGAATTGATGCCATGTATTGATTACCATTTAAAGCACACCTTTCTAATCTCTGATGTTGACGGAAAAATGCTTTTTAGTGGAACAAATACCTCTTATCAGAGGGTCCAAGACTAGTGTCTTGATATCCTAAGTGGTTAATTACTTCATATAGCAACATGATGCCTATTGGGATGGTGGACATAAGCTCTATTGAAGGTTGATACTGAATCAGATTTCCATGGAGCTGATTATGTGCTGATTACTAAGCAGATGGAAATCCCTGGCTTCTAGCCCTGACACATGTGAGTGATTTCATGGGGCTAGGGGATTGTTCCTAAAAATGCTTCTGGGACTGCCATAGTAGTGAGAGTCAAGGCCAGATTAGTTCCAAAGGCCTTCATGTCATTTTGATGCTTCCAACACTGGACCCCTTTCTCCAGTTGGGGATTATGATCTGCTCAGTAAACAGGCAGTAGAGGGTGAGATATGGATATCCCAAGCCAATGAGAATTCTATAAAGGGTCCCGAAATGAGCACTTTTTCCTTCAGGGAGTGAAAATAGGTTTTAGTTAATTGCTATAATGTCAAGAAACGCACTCTTCCTAGTTTACCATGAAATAATTTTACAAATCTCATGATATTACATGTAGAAATATATTTCCTACTGATTATTAAAATTAGTGGGTTTAGAACCACCATCTGTTTACTCTGGGCCTTTGAGGAGAAGTCAGTAATTATACCTGCTATTCAATAACTTGATTATTGATTACAGAGAGTGACTAAAATTTTTCTCTCTACCTACTACCCAAGTGGCTTCTGGATCATTGCTACAACCAGTTACAGTAGCAGGCAGTGGTATTGTATAGAATGGGTCCATTTTCTAATCTAAACCAACATATTTTCCTTGTTGGGGCAAATGAAAAACATTTGAGTTCTTAAAAACTCCACTGGTATTCTTCCTTATAGTCCAGTCACCACAGAACAAAGATCTTGATAGTTTATGTAAAAGATATTTGTCCATCATATTATTATTCTATCATTTTCTGCTTCAATCTCCTTTCATCTTTCCTTTTGACCAAGTTTACACAGTTTTACTAAATTTTGCTAGTGAATAATTTGCTGCTACCCCAATAAGATTTGTCCTATGGGGGTTAGGAGAAATAAGTCCAATCAAGAAATTAAAATAATTATCATCTGCCCTAAAAAGTGAATTATCACTATGTACATGAATACTTGAAACAGCTGTATTACATTTCAATAAAAAACCAATGTTTAAAATAGAATATGTAATTTCTTATAGTCTGTCACTCATCAGAGTCTTAGTCAGAGTCAATTACCTAACTTCTGTGAACCGCTGAGACAAAATCACTGCTTTTGTAAAAGCTAGAAGGAAGAATAAATATGTTTTAGTTCAATCCCCGCATTATTCAAGTAAAGGGACTGAAGCCAACAGAAGTTAAAAGACTTGCCCAAGGACAAACAATCACTTTGTGGCAGTGTTGGGATTCTAATCTGGGAGTTCAAACTCAGTACTCTGGACTTGTCACTTGTTATTGTCTCACATGTGTCTTAGTTCTAAAGGACAATGAAGCAGATCACCAACTAGGCAGTACTGTATTGAAGATATTCTTCCTCCATAACATTCCCACTGTTTCCCAACCCTCCCGGGAAATCACCGTGAACTTGCCTTTGTGAGAAGATGATAAAATAAAAACCAGCAGGCCCAATTAAATACCAAGCACTTACTCTGAAAAATTCTTTTGTTGAACCGGAGTCCAGGGTCCCATATGCAATTTCTGTCTGCTTAGCTAAGTCTTCAGCACTCTCTATGGGAGAGACCATCCTCTCCACAGTCAGGAAAGCAGCGAGATTGGCGGTATAGGAAGAAATTATGATCAGGGTGAAGAACCACCAAACCCCTCCAACAATGCGCCCGGAGAGTGATCTACAAAACAAACAAAAAAAAAGAAATCCAGACCCAGACGGGCCAGATCTCAGTTTAAGGAATCCTTGTCTTTATTTCTAGAAAGAGGAGTGGTTTCAGTATAGCTGATGAAGGAGGGAAACAGATGATGTAAGAGAATTAAAAATCAAACAAAGGCACATGTTAACAACAACACCCCATGTCATGATGGCATATGATGACGGTGCATGCATAATACTCTTCAGATCGTGTACAGGTTTCAAAGTAGGATTTTAAAAAAATGAGACAGGGTCTCACTGTGTTGCCCAGGCTAGACTTGAACTCCTGGGCTCAAGCAATCCTCCTTCCTCAGCCTCCTGAGTAGCTGGAAATACAGGTGTGGGCCACTGCCCTGGCAGGAATTTTTGTTTTAATCACAGGGGAAAAAAAATCTTCTTTTTACTCTCTACTGCTTACATGTGATAATTTAACTTACTGAGTTCTCTTCCTATAAGCTTTGCTGAGCACACTTGTGGAAGCAAGTGGTTCTCAGCCTTTGGCTACACATTAGAATCACCTGGGATCTTTAAAAAAACCTCATGCCCAGGCCCATCCAAGACCAATAAAATCAGAAGCTGGGAAGTGGAAACCAGACATCTACATTTTTTAAAGCTCCCCAGATGATTACGGTGTACAACTGAGGTTGAGAACCACTGATGTAAGGTGAAGTCATAGGAGAAACACTGTCAAAATCCTTTCCACATTTGAAGAGAAATGGGTAGGTACCAGTAAATGAGCACTCTTCACTTTGAATTTAATAAATTTAGTAAATATGTTGTCCTTTCATGGAGTTGGTCACCCATGTGGCAGGGACCTAGATTATATTTATTATCATATTCATATAAATGGCTAGTTGGGCTCAGGAGATCAAAACTCCTCCCTTTTACAAACTAAGCCTTAGCCACATGGGATAGGCCCCAAGTCAAATAGGAAACTACCTGTATGATAGGATTTGAGAGGCACTAAAAGGCTTGTTTCCTCCACCTCCCTTCTCCCCAAAACTCCCAAACAAACAAAACCATCCTCCTGGCCTGCTGTTGAAATTCTTGCTACTGAAATTACCCTCTGTGTTGTCTTCAGGAGTCTTGATCGAAAAGTAACACATTCAACAGCACCCACTGTTTATCCAATTAGTAAGGAATGGAACAGAAGATGGGTGAATTTTAATAAGGGGAAGATTTTATTCTTAAATGTTACTGTTCATTGGCATTACCTGATGTGTTTGTTAAAATGCAGATTCAGAATATCTGAATGCCCAAGAATCTGCACTTCTTAAGCATCACAGGTGTTTCTGCTGCATGTGGCCTACAGACCAAACTGAGAAACATTCTTCTTCTTCTATATCAGTGGTTCTCAACTCTGCCTGTACATCAACATTGTCTGGGGAACTTGAGTCAAAACACAACAAAACAAAAAGACAGAAAAACCTTGCCTAGGCTCCATCCCAGACCAATTAAATCAGAATCCTGGGGGTTGGGCCTAAGCAGCAGTATTTTATAAAACTCTGGAGGTGCAGCCAGGGTGGCAAGTTATGGTCCTACATCGTGAGTGCTACTCAGGGAGAGGGACCGTGGGAAGTTAGGGGGCAGTGTGAAGGCATTGAATGCTCAATGGTGGGTAGTGGCTTGTGTTCAGGAAACTTCATCTCCTTCACAATGTTGCTGAAGGCTGGCTCTGTCTACAGAAATGAAAATCTGCTCCCTAGGTTTTATAAAACATTGCCACATCATCCCTAGGATAATTCTGCTGTGTGGCAGAGCTCCATCCTGGTTACGCTATGTTCTTCCATGCCCAGAAAAGCTCACAGGAAGAGAACCCACTCTGTCATAAAGTCAAGAATAGGCGTAGGAGCCTGGCACGTCTCCAGGCTCTGTGGGAAGAGGGTAGTTTTGGGCTGACAGCTGGCAAATCAAGCTCTTCTCTGTCTGTACTAGCATTTCACCACTTTGAAGCAAATTTAAATTCCTGTGTCCCAAGATAACCTTCTTTCAGCCTCTGGAAAACTCAGTTGTTTTAGCTGCTACACAATGATCAAATAATTTTGGCAGATCTTTTGATAAATAGTATTCTTTATTGGTTAACCATAACAAACCTACTTGATCTTTTTAAGTCTACAATTCCTGTTGGTCCCTGGATGCCTAAAACAACCTTTATTCATTTATTTCCTGAACATAATCACTGTTAGCTTTTCAGATGTAAAAATCTGCTTTGCAACAGATTTTTCTAACTAATAGTTATGCTAGCTTAGAATTTCATCTGGGAACATTTCTCTTAATCAGAAGAAGTAAAAACATCTGGATGAGTCAAAAAAGAATGTGTCACATTTCCGAAAGCTAAAAGTATACTGATTGTTTCAATTACGAATTCAAACCTTTCTTAGTCTTTCTTCATTATTGTCATACATATTTCATTTATTCTGGACTAATCTGACTCTAGAAATAATTTTTTTGTGTAAAAGATCAATACTGCAAAGGAGCATCCCTAGTAATAGGGTAATAAAAATGAAAACGGTTGTAGCTAATACTTACTGAACACTTCCTATGTGCCAAACTCTGGTCTAATTGCTTTACATGTACTAACTCTTTTAATCCTCCATCCCTATGGTTAGGTACTATTTTACAGATAAGCCAACAGAAACATTTTACACATAAAGGAATTGAGGCACAGAGAGGAGAAATAAGAAACAAAACACCTATACTTACACACTAGGAAAGGAATACCCACATTTTTGCAGTATAAAATACCCATATTTTGTATAAGAAACTCCAAAAGGGTATGCAAATTATGGAAGGTACAATTTTCCTACAAACACAGAAATTCAGTTGCAGGAAAACTAAGCATATTTGGATAATTATTGCTTATTATCTGTTGTTCATTTGGAATGAAACAGTGAATGCCATCCTTATTTGGAACGATGGGGTTTTGCTGACACCAAACTGACTTTGGAGTCATTCCAAATCACGGTTTCATACAGAAAGAGGTACATTCTGCTGCTGTGAATACTAATGGTAGTTTATGCATTGTCTACTTGAAATGTGGAGAAAAATACAGTAATTTATGGAAATTACATTGTGCTATTCTATTGAGGCTAATGGACTGTGGCTGTGTCTGTCTGATCTAAAATCAAGCCTGCACATCATAATCTGGTTATTTTGGCCACCTTAATACTGACTCAGATCATCATGTGCTTGATCTGAATGACTCAGCTGAGATTGGTTGTTGACATGACTGAAAATAAACCTAAATGCAAAATGGTCATTTTCATGGCCTCTTGTCTACATGGTAATTGACTTTGGAAATTATGTGGTTAATATCATGATATACCTGTGGGCATGGAGAATTTCTATTATACACAGAAATGGTATAATAGTATCCATAAACCTCAGCATGGATGGAAGAAAGAGCTTCCATGGAATCAGTGTGGAATGCACAAGCTGCATTCAACATTCTCACCTCAAGACAGTAGTAGCTTTGACGAAGGATTTGATAAAATTTCCACCACTTTCCTTCTTTGTTTGGCATGAACACCTAAATCCTTTCACTGGGAAAAAGTGCGGTGAAACCCACAGGGAAGAAGCTCCATAAGCATTTTTACATTTACGTTTTATCATTAGGGAAACTATAGCCACTTAAACCCACATTTCACATGGAGGCTATATAAAAAGTGACTGATGGGTCAACTTCATCACATTTTGTAAAGGATCTATTAAAACAAGACAAGACTTTATAGTTGAGTTAAAAAGACCTGTCATTTTTCAGTATCTTTCCTTTCATTAATGCAGCTGCAAAATGTTTAACATTCATTTCAAATAGTTTTGTTGCACAAGACAGATTTCGAGGTTAGCATAATGAAATGGCTGTAAAATGCTGCACATTTAGTGTTTATAAAAGTGCTTTAATAGAAGCGTATCGTACCTTTTGAAGAAATGTAAGTGGAGGCGTGAAGTTAATGAAAGTAAATTAGCAACAAGAGAAAAACAGACATATAAAGCATTGCAAAATATGCACATCAAATAATATACAATGCTCTTGTTATCTGTAATCATAAGAAACTAGAGTTTCTCAGTTAATAATAAAATGTATTTTATGACCTCTGAAATGATAATAAAAGTGATACATGTGCTATAACCTTCATCCTGTAAGTAAATTTTATAATCTGCACTTACTAGCTTTATAAGATGAAGAGCTAGGACTGAAAACTGCTTCTCCTTTATACAAACTCTATATCATTCTTTTTTTCTCTTTTTTCTTCCGAAGTATGCATCATTTCTACACTCCATTCAATACTGTGTCTGTGACAGATTTTTTAAAAATGTGCAGAATCAATCTTTGGCTCTTATAGTCTTGTCTGATGAGAATAAGTAACCATGTCCCAAAGACTGAAAACTACGGCTTTCAGCCAGAAAAGTCATGAAATAGTTGTAATAAAAATCCTGCTATTACATCATTAATTTATTACCACATCACTACTGCTTTGAAGTGAATTTGCAGTAAGACGAAGACAATGGTCATACATCAGCAGAGGAAAGGATATTACCTAAAATGGAGCCAAAATTTCCTATTGTCTTTAATCTCATTCATTTTATACCCTTCATGTCTTTTATTATTCTGCACATACTTTCCATTTTAAAGGAGGATCTATGTCTCAACTAACCTGGATGAATCCCCTACCCTCTTCTCCAAAGTACTTGATATTTTGAAAATTTAACAAGAGAGTAATACCTTTAGAATAATCTGTACACAGTAGTCAGGTTCAAGTTAGTCTGTTCTTTCCATTTTCTCTGTAATAATTACTACAACCGTCACGTCTTCAACTCATATAACTCAGATGTTCCTGCAGCTCACAGAAAGCCAGCAGGGGGAGCATTAGTCTGGAAGGACTTGGAGTCTGGCCTGCTTAGTGGTTCTATCAAAAGTTTTACAATGGAAATAAATTTCAAATTAAAAAAAATGTTGCAACCTCCTGCCAATATCAGTAAGACATAGTGGAATAATACAATGAAAATATCTTCAAGAGGTGTAATCTTTAAAAGTGCAGTGTATGGGATGAAGAAGGAATATTGCTGGTTATTTCTCATCAGAGGCCAGCTATTTGGTACTGACTAGCATTTCAACCATATTCCTAAGGAGTTTTAGGAACCAAACTGCAACTGCAATATTATCTGTTAGTATTTGTGAAACTATTATAGAATGATTAAGTGCTGCCAATTTAACAATGACAATAGCTACCATTTATTGAGAATTTATATGCCAGGCACTGTGCTTTACATTTTACAGAGGAAGAACCGAGGCTTAGTAAGGTTTAGTAATTTGCCCCAGGTTATAACAACTGCTAAGCAGATTGCAAATCTAGGGAGGCTAACTCCAGTGCCCACACGCCTAACTACTATGCTTCTTCCATCTGGCTGCACTCACTGCCTATCTCCTCATGTCTTCTCCCGACTGCCCCCAACAAATCAGTTTGCATGTGGATAAAACCTCAGCTAATTACACTGATTACCCTCTCTAAAGCTGACTCAGCTTCTAGCTTCATGTAGAACAAAATCATTCACTCTGAACAATAGAGGTAGTTGAAAATATCAAACCTAATATTGACACAGACTCTTTAAGCTTCTAGGTAACTGTTAATAACTTTATTTGATGAAAATGGAATGGTGCCAGCGGTTTTCCTCGTGATGTCTTGTCACTCATTTCCCAGTCTTTTCCTTTGAGCAAATATATGCTCAACAGTATTTTAAATGCTCACTGCCTACTTTCATTAACAACCAGAGCAAAGCTGGAGTTTCTCCAGAGGTTGGGAGACTGGAATACTGCTCTTGTACCTCAGCATGAGGAAAGGAATGGAATAAACAGTGCACCTTTGGGTTGATAGTTGGAGGCAGTGTGTGGTAGTGGAAATATTAACAATTGTGCTGCTAGCTCTTAAAATCACCATGACCTTGGGTTCTATCACATCATCTCTCTGGTCTATCACATCACCTTTGCCTATGATATTGGAAAAAGCAGTATGAAGTGGAAATGTCATGGGTTTTGGAATTGGAGTTTGGTTTGTATTCTGGCTCTGCAATTAGCTGTGACTAGGAAAATTATTTAATCTGAGTGTCAAGTTCTTCAATTGAAAACTAAGCTTAATGCCCACCCTGCAGCAGTATTTTGAGGATTAAAATCCATGCAATAATGTAGGTAAAGTAGCCATACACAGGGGGAGCTCAGGGAAGGTTGTTGTCTCTCTATTCCCAGTAAATGGAAGCAGTTGGACTAATTTATATCTGTCATCTCCTCTTGCTCTAATATTTGTTAATACTGCTTTAAAATGTGGTCCCTTATAATTCCTTGAATGGCTTCAATTTTGAGAAAAGTCACAGTGTACAATGCATGCTCACATTCTGGGCTTTCTGGAGCATTTGCATTCTAAGTGTGGCCATTAAACAGAAATAAAGTATAGTGCTGGTCTTTGTAGTCAAGGCAACCACAAATCTTAGAGTGCAACTATGTTATTATTGAGAATTTCTAAATCTCTTAACAGAAGAACACATCATGGTGAGGTTTGCTGTTATATAATGGAGCACAAATATATAACCAATAGAGCTCTCAAGACAAGGAGAAACATGTTTCCTCTTAACCGGTATGTAATAAATATGCTAAGAAGTATAACATTTTATTAAGGATTAAAAATATAATTTCTTTTAAAGGACACAAAAGACAGTGTTGAAAGAGGAATTACCCATGTGGTAGAAAATGTAGATCTCATAAAGGTAATAATTTATTACTCAAAAGCACAGTAAGAATAATACTTGTTACTCTAGGCCAGTGTTATTCTGTCGGCTGTGTGACCTACTGCTGGGTTGAGTTGTGACCAGCATTTAAAAAAATTGAAACAGAATAGAAAATATTAGAGTGTATCATAAGGGTAAAATCTGGTGAAACTTTTGTTATAGACATATATGTATACTGAGTTGTGATGGAAAATTTTTTTCTTACTGTGGGTCAGGGTCAAAAAATTCAAAAGCCATTGCTCTATATGACAGTATCTAGTGCAGCATAATAAAATCTGTACTGTGAAGAAAAGAAGTTGATGTATTTCAGTGTTGCAGAAGAGACACAGCTGAAATTCTACCCCCAAAATTAAAAAAAACCTGTTCAACTTGTCATTTTTACATCATCATATTTAAGTTATTAGTTAAGAAGCAATGTGCATAATACTTCTAAAAACAAGAAGAGTCCTATTTGAGTATGCAGAGTAGTATGCAGTACTCCAATGGGGATACTACAAATTTGGTTTTGAAAATTCACTTACAGAAACAAATAAAATCTCTAGCTTTAATGACTCCTTAGCATTGTCTCAACACAGATTACCAGCCATGTTAAAAATCATTCAATTACACGATCATTCAGAAACCATAGTCTCTTGAAGTGAACATTTCAAAAAATAAAAAATATACTAGCAAAACTAACAAACTCCCAGATAATATCACAAAATGACACACATTCTAAGCATAAAAGGAACAGGGAGATAATTTAGAGAATCTGATCAAGCAGATTGAGGATGATAAGAAAAGTGCAAGTTTGACAAAATTACACTCGTTTTGACAAACGAGGCTTGCCCCACACAGGCTATTCTAAAAAGCTGTTGAAGATGGTTACCAGTGAGTTATGCTGCAAAGCTTCATTTTAATGTTTTGTGCTCCAAATGGATTATATCAAAATGAAGTATGCTGTAAAAACATGGTAGGAACCTTCTGAGTCCTTATATTCTAAATGAAAATCCCTATATGATTGTATAATCGACTCTGGTCAATATTTGGATTAATGTTCAATTTTACCCAAACCTACAACTTTTTGTTTCTAATTATAAAGATGTTACATTCACCTACGATATTTTGTGATTATGAATTCAACATCATTTTTGTGTAGGTGAGTTAACATTTAAATAAGTGGATGAGGCCTAGGACATTCATGTTTAATATTTTCAATAGCTTTACTTACATAAAATTTGAATATCATAAAATTCACCCGTGTAAGTGTACAATGATTTTAGTAATTATACAGTTGTGCAACCATTGTCACAATCTAGTTTTAGAGCATTTTTGTCACCCAAAAAGTTCCCTCATACCCATTTGCAGTTAATCCAGGCCTAGGACAAGGGTGAGGCAAGTGAAGCGTTAGCCCCACATGTAAAATTTAAGGGGTCATCAAAATCTCATTAATCAAGATAAATAGCATTTAAGTACAATATTTTAAAAAACCAAAATCAATGCAAAAAATCCATGATGAACAAAATATTAGAATTTTAAATATAGCCTGGATCTGATCCCTGCACTTGCTCTTTTCAGCCTCACTTGCCTCCCCCTAATGCTGATCCTGATTATCCCCTCTCTGCTTCCTTTGAGCCCCCACAACCAGTAATGCGCTTTCTGTCTCTATGAATTTGCATATCCTGGACAAATGGAATCATACAAAATGGAATATTCAATAAATGGGATTCAATAGATGGAATGGTATAATATGTGGTCTTTTGTGTCTGACTTATTTCACTTAGCACAGTGTTTTCCAGGTTCATTCACATTATAACATGTCAGTAGTCTATTCTTTTTAATTGCTGAATAGTATTCCATTGTATGGATATGTCACATTTTGTCTGTCCATCCACTAGTTGATGGACATTTGGGCTGTTTCTACTTTTTGACTATTATAAATATAAAGCTACTCTGAACATTTGTGTAATTTAAGTCTATGTGGATTTATGTTTTCCTTTCTCTCAGTTAAATAGCTAAGAGTGGAATTGCTGTATCACATTTTAAGTATATGTCTTACTTTATAAGAAACTGCCAAACTATTTTGAATGTGGCTGTAGCATTTTGTATTCCCACTGCTAATGGATGAGAGTTACAGTTGTTCCATGTCCTTACTACCATTTGGTAATGTCTGTCTTTTTGATTATATTAATAGCTATTTTAGAGGATATGTAGCAGTATCTCATTGTTTTTTTAATTTGCATCTTGCATTTCCCTAATGATTAACAATGTTGAGCATGTGTTTTCATGTGCTTATTAGCCATTTGTATATCTTCTTTGGGGAAATGTCGACTTAAATCTTTTGTCCGTTTTAAAAATTGGGTCGTCATTTTTTGTTGAGTTGCAAGAGATTATTATATATTACGAATACAACTCCTTTATGAGACATATAATTTGCTAGTATTTCTTCCAAGACTGTAGCTTGTTTTTTCATTTTCTTAATGGTGTCTCTTGAAATGCAAGGTTTTGAATTTTGAGAAGTCAGTTTATCAAATTTTTAATGGATTGTGCTTTTTGTGTTCTAAGAACTCTTTGTCGAATTCAAGGTCACACAGATTTTCTCCTACATTTTCTTTGAGAAGTTTTATAGTTTTAGCTAGAAAACTTGGGTAAAATGCTACAATGGAAGTTCTAGGCAGCCTGAGAGCAAAATGAATAAGGGAGGACACTGTAAGGGGAGGGTAGGAGGGTTTTAAAGAAGAGTTCTATCTTCTTTCAATTTTTGTCTCAATCCAATCTCTTGATCAATGAGAAAACCTTTTAGCACAATTAATGAGGAAATTATGTCTGTTTGATATGATCAAAATTTAGCGTGTGCTTTATCTGAATAATATTAATATTGGCAATGTTGTCTTTATCCAGAGTTCAAATGTTTGCTCTAATGTATATACAATACCACAGAAATGCATGAAAGACATTCAAAGCAACACCAATGACATACTCACTTCATGGACGTAAGCAAACAAAATGGCTTGATGATAATTTGTCGTTGGATGGAATGTTAAACGAAAGAAATCTGGAGTTGAGATGGATGAATACCAGATGAACATGAATGGAGCATGGCCATAAAATGCAACGAGGCGTTGGCTATGATACGGAAACAAACCTTGGAGAAATATCACATCCTTGCTGCATAAAGGCACCCAAGGAAAACCAAAGACTGTTAAATATTCCAAATTCATTTGGAGGATCAGGAGGGCTTTGCGGGTCACGAGGTTCTTCATTGTTGTCTTCCAAGTGCCATTCATAAGGGCTGAATCTGCTGACCAGGAAAAGAACTACACTGACTCCGATGTAGGCGAAGACAATGCACATCCAGATTTCATAAGCCAAGGGATCCAGAAATGAGAATACACCTGGTTTTGATTTCTGAGGCTTCTTTATCATGATGGAAATGCCTAGGCTCATGAACGGCTTTGAAAAATCTATGACTTCTTCACGGACCAATGTTATAGTGAGTGGAGCAACAGCTATATCAGCTCTCTGAAAAAAAAAATACATTCATGACTTTTAGAGACAGTGTTTCAATCAGTCATTTGCCACTTAATGTACGTCTTTGGAGGAAGTATGAAGTCTTAAATCACTACAACCAATACATTCGTCAATGCTTAGGATAGAAAAGTGGTAGCATTCGATGTTTTCTAAAGCCCTTTAACTTGATGGTAAATTAAAGTAAGGGCACTGGCCTTTTGTCTTCTGAGACATGTTATATTGGCTTAGAGCAACTGACTCCATTTTTTCCTGATTATTTTTTGCTACCTTGCAGTTCAACTTTTATTCCCTTGTAACATATCACTGTTTAACTCCTGTTTTCTTGTTTTAATTTTCAAGTTCCTATGTCTTATCTCCTTCACTTGACTGAAAATTCCTGTGGAGAAAGCATAATAGCCTACACATCTTATGTCTGCTTCACTCCCCACCATGAGGTGCAACACAGGGCCACAGCATTCAGTTTAATTCTTGGGTGTTTGCTATCTTGTATTGTTCTTGAATTATTTTTTTGAGAGTATGTCTATTAAAACATAGGTTTTTTGAAGGCAGGGACCCAATCTTCTATTTTTATGTCTATCACTGCAACAGATTCTGAACTAAAGAAACTGTAGATGCCTAAAAAATAAGTTATTGATTATTGAATATGATGTGTGGAAACATGAAAGAATTCTACATGGGCAGTAACAAGGGTAATACAGTTGTTAGAATGCATATTAATTTATATAGTGAGCTATGTTTTCTAGTGATAAATATCAGTGTAGCACTCACTTGTATTGGATCAATAAAATAAATGTCAATAGTGCACTGCATAATTAACTGAGGGAAAGGGAGGTTTTGTTTTTGTATTAATCCCATGAAAATAGGCACTAGGAATTTCTGCACTTATCTCTTTTGTTTTCCCCAATTGTTCCTTTCCAATGGTAATAGATTTTAGTCTGGAGCCAGGCCTTACAATGCACATATAGAAAAATGCTTCTGACTAAGGAAAGGCTTTTGGATGGTATGTCAGATATCAAGTGAAAACACCAGTTCTGATCAATTTCTTTCTATGTTAAATACAGTTATGCCACAATATCCCTACCAATGGGAAGAGGTGAGAAAAGAATGATGAAGTCTCAGATAGAATATATTTTCAAAGAAATGAAGGTTTACTGCCTTGAATAACATATGGTAACTCAAACCAGTTGAGAAATACTCCTTAATTAATTTAAGGGGATATGCAGATGATAAACAGCTAGCTTATATTTACTGAGTGCTTACTCTATGTGAGGTACTGTGCTAATCACCTTATACATATTATCTCATTTAATTCTCACAGTAGCCTTGAGGTTGGTACAGTCGTCATTCCATGTTAGAGATGAAGAAACTGAAGCACTGAGAGGCTGGGATTAGAACCCTGGTCTTCAGAACTCACTCTTTTAACCAGCATCATTTTAACTCCATAGATACTCATGGGTTTTTATTATATGCTACTTTTATCTGCAATTATCAACCTCAGCCAACCCTTCTCAGGTTAATTCCAATGCACATTCGAGTGCCTATTCTGTGCCAACCACTATCCTAGGTGCTAGGAATGAAGGCATGAACAAGACAGACAAAAATACTTACCTGAATGGAGGGCATCCTAATCCTCTATATTCTAGTGGAAGTTGCAGAAAGCATGCAGAAGTCACTGCCTACTGACCAAATCTCAAACTCATCCTTTCTAAAATGAAACCCATCACCTATCACCCCAAAGTAGATTCTCCTCTACATTGTGAATCATTCTGTTTGTAAATGATGCTTATTCCAAACTTTTCACCTTTCCTAATCCCTATTAGTCCTACCCTCTCTGCAGATGATCTTGCCTCTTTCTTTACTGAGAAAATGGAAGCCATCTGATATAAGTTCTGTCACCTCATTGTTCCTCCCAAATTGTTAACATATTGCAACAGCTTCATCCATTCTTTCCATGCATTTCTATCTCTTGGAAACTGACACTCTGTGTAAGATTTGATCTTCTTATTCTATGTATCCCATATTCCTGTCTATTTTTAAAACCAAGTTCCATCTATTGTATCTTTTACATCTTTAATTTTTCCTTCTCTATTAATCTATCCCAGTGGTTCTCTAAGAGTAGTCCCTGGACTAGCATCAAAGTCACCTGGGAACATGTTAGAAATGCCAATTCTCAGATATATGGAATCAGAAACTGTGGGGGTCAGGCTCAGGTGGCCTTCCAGGTGATTATTCACTTAAAATCGTACTCAAGTAATACTGTTTAGTAACAAACAAAAATGAAACAAAAACATTCCTCCCACCTTTTGATCCTGCTACCCTTTTAACCATATTGCATCTCTCCCTATCACCACCAATCTTGAAAAAATGCACCTTTACTATCTCTTCATTTCAACACCACTTTCTCCTTACACCCCTGACACTTAACTTCCAGCTCCTCTAATTTACTGAGATTGTTTCTTGAACTATATATTTGGTTACCGAATTCAAAGACCTTCCCGCAGACAACGACTGCTCATGTGACACCTTTGGCCTTTTACATTTCCTTGGCTGTATGATACTAAAGACAATGAGTTCTCCTCCTACCTCTCTGAATGTTCCTTCTTTGGCTTTTCTTCCTAGTTCTGCTCTCTCAATGTAGGCATACCTTTGTACCCTCCAGAGTCTGTTCATGGTGCCTGGCTTAGGAGATACTCAATGCAGGTTTGTGGAATAAGAAAGGTTCTTTAAGGTTCTGTCCTTCATTTTCCCCCCTCAGTATTGTTATGTATGGCTTCAACTCTCATCTCCTTGCCACCGACTCTTGAATCTCCAGTTCCACATTGCTAACTGGAGGGAAGCCAAAGACAAATTTTATCTATTTTACCTTTTTGCCTGGGGCTAGACCTGGTCATAGAAACAAAGACTACAGAGGAGAATGGAATTGGCCAGAAAGTCATCAGGGTTTTTGGCAGAGAAAGTCTGAATCAGCTAGAAAGAGTTTTGTCATGCCAAGAGAATTTTCAGATAAAGCCACCTCCTCTCCTTGCCAACATGGCTCTGCCTCCTGCTCAGAACATGCAAATACCCCTCCAATATCATTTCCCACTTGATCTCATTTGAATTTAATTACTTAATTTAAGTAGTTTTTTGATCTTTTAAGTCTAAAAGATAGTTCTAGGAGAAATTGCCATTTGTTTGTTTTGGAAGGAATAAATAAGGGGACATTTGTGAGAGAAAATCACTTTGGACTGAATTTAGGGGATTTGGGCTCTTTTCAAGCAGATACAGAAAGGAGTTTGGGAACCTTGACCCTCTTTAAAATAAAGAAACGCTAACTCAGTAAGTGAAACACCCACTGTTAGGTAGATAGTTAGGATCTCCAGCTCTTCTCCAGACAAGGGTTCCCTGTTTTGGTGCTGTTTGGAGCAACTGCTCCACCTGGGAAACAGGACAAGGATGGCACTCCATTTTGGTGCTGCCCCACCCTTAATCCTATCCTGAGCAACTGCTACACGTATGGAAGGAGATTTATCAATCTAGGAATTCCCCAGCCCAGGCACAACAAGATTTAGAAAGTGGCCTAGAGTAACCTAAGGATAATTAATATACCATTAACTTGAATCTGCATTGCAGTTTACTGCCCCCTACACCAGGTGGGCTTTCTTAGCGAGAGCTCATATACACAGATGGAATTTTAAGGACACCTGTTGATCATTTGATAACATCTTACACCTCCCAAGAGCTTTCCTCCAGACTGGGCTAATAAAAGGAAACAATCTGAGAAGTCAGGAGTGAGTGGGTAAATCCACTCACGGAGACAGACCCATTTTATTGTACAATAAAGAGCTGCTCTTGTGAAACTGCTCCCTACCTGAGGTTACTCCATTGAATTGGCTTTGCTGGTGGTTTTTCCAAGAAAGGAGTCAGAGGACTGGGATAATAGTCTGGACCTGACACTTTGGTGTGTCTGGTCATTTTTCGGCCAAGAGCACACCAAGAACCGAGAACAGACTCCCACCCGAACATCTTTGGTGCTGAAACCTGAGATTCTGATGCCACTACATGGCAAGCACCACTAAAAACTAACAAGAGGTTGCTGAATAGACAAAGCAGGACTTCTTGTTCTCTCGTTCCCAGGTACATTCAGCAAAAGAAGAGATTCCCAAAGGAGGCCATTCCTAGTTTGAAGTACTTTTGAAATTGCAAAAGACAAGAAGAACAATCTACTTCCCTCAGGCATTTGCCTTTTTCCCTCAGCCTGCCATTTCTACCTTTTCTGAATGGTTTCATTCTAAGGACCTTTTTCAAAGAAAGTGGAGTTTGTTTTCTGGAGGGTATAACCCCCAATGGCATTAAATCTGTGCACAATTATGCCTCACTGAGGTGAACCTGGCTATAAAATGAGACTTTCCTATGCAGAACCTTAAAAAAGACCTATGATAGATGGAAAAAACCCAAAGGAATAGTGAAAACCAGGTGGAAGAAGGCACAACTAATAGAAAGGAAAGGAGCTACTGACTGCCTCAAGGACAGCTAGCTTGGTAGGGGACTCAGCAACTCCTGCCTTCTCCTGTGTGTTTGGTGAGAGACCAACGCAGCAGAACCGTCAGAGCAGAGCCAGCCTTGCAGAAGCCCTTGCCCACTACTAGTTCCTCCTCTATAATAAAAGGCAGTTGTGATGGTTGGTTATTTCAGAACTTAGGATTTGCTTGGCATAATGTGCATAATCGACTTGATTATTAAAGGAAATGGGGAGGAGCAGATAACGAACTGCCAAAAATACCCATTTAGCTCTCCTGGGACTGCCATAGCATGCAGATAAGGGGAAGGTCATTTTCAAGGCAAGTTAAAGATTTAGGAGGCCCATGTTGATGAAAAACTGAAAAAGGCCACTCCTCAAATGGAATTCCTTTCTTGGTCTCTGTTCTTATGAAAGCCAGCTATGGCTGGGAGAGAGTGTTAAGAACTATGTATGGAGCTGGTGAGTAAATGATATTCTTACTCAATAATGAAGTGCCTCTCTTGGAGTGTCCCAAACCACTCCAGTGCCCTTTTGTGTTTAAGCCTCTGCTTGTGTTGGTAACAGCAGTTACCAGTCATTTTCAGAAACTTAGATGGGTAAGGTGGTATGAGGGTGCTCATACCCTTTTTGACAGACAAAAACCAGCAAATGGAAAGAGATCAGGGTAAGAGTTTGCTAGTGTTTTTGCTTGCATCTTGACTACTTAAAGGATTTTAATCAAGTAGTTTAAGAGTGACTTTGTGAGTTCAGTAAACACACTAAATTAGGTTTGATTTTTTTCACTCACTAGTGGCAAACCTGGAACAATTGTATTATTGGAGGGGATTTAGCTTGAGGGGATTTACAATCCTTTTCATAGATGGGTTGCCAAAGTTGTAAATTTCACAAAACTTAAAAACCAACAAACTCATACGTATAGGGATGAGGCACTTAAGAATCTGAGAGATTTTTAGGAAGAGATGACACTTAGTTTAAATGTAATTTTAAAAATTCTTTGAGGTAGGAGTCTTGTATCTTATTTTCAACTTGTCATCTGATATAAAACTTGTAACCCACCTGGAGACTACTTATGAGCAGGAACTTGTCAGCCACCATTTTAAAGCACTTTCTGAAAGCAAGGGAGAGGACAGGAGAGAGGGAGTAGAGAACGTATTGATGTGTAATGCATAGGGTTTTATGTTACTGGAGAGAAGAAGCAGGCATGACCTGACCTCCTCCTATCTCTGTATCAATCACAAGGCTCTAGTAGCCTTTGGCAGACATTTCCTTTGGGAAGTTTAAATGTGTCAGAGAAAAGAGTAGGGCAGAATCAAGCTAGACAATAGGAAGATAATTGCTGTGTGTTGAGGAACAAGACTTACACTGCTTTATTGGCTGTACTCTGTGGGATATTTACTGTCAGCAATTTTTAAGATCTGGAGAAAAGGATGAGGCCTATTTAAATCTGTGCAACAACAAGCAGTGTCACAACAGGATCTGCTCATTTCTTTATCCAGAACAGATGTCCCAGACTGGATCTATCGATTAGGTCTCCTTGTCCTTGGGGAGCTGAGAGAGTTAAAGACAAAGTGAAGATAAAGCAGTGTCCCTGGAGCTGGATGAAGGCCTTGTGTGACATTTGGTTGGAAATATTCCCCCACCCTCTCTACTTAGAATGGCAGACTTCCAAGCGTGATGAATGCTTCTTCCTGGAGTTCACATGCATTGTTTGAAGGAGGGGACACTTTTATCAAATCATCAGCCCTTCTGCCAAAGCTCAGTGTAATCACCTGAAGAATAGAAGATTATTTGGCATCTGTTACTGGACCCTTGCTTTTCTGCCTTTTAGCTAGAAGGACAGATCGACTTTCTGCCTTTCTTAATGGAAAATGAATCTAGCTTAAGATAGTGACAACCTAAGAGATAATTTCTTCTAGGCAGAGAAATGTCAGTGCGAACAGTATCTGTAAAATTGCCATTTGTTCGGAGAGTGTGAAGGAGTCTGGGGACACCCAGAGAATGTGACCTGTAATCAACCATCCCCTTAACCTCATCTCCATTCCCAAGCTCTCTGCTGTCTTCTAGGCCACAGGAACCAATCTGGGCAGTAGCTTGTTGGGCCTTTCCCAAAGCAAGCCCACCCCCTCGTTATCCTTAGTTCTAAGTGCTAGGAACATAAAGAACCAGGCAGCTGCCCATTTGGAGATGTCCTATTGTTAATTAGAGCCTCAATTTCCTTCCAGCCCCTTTCCTGACTACCTTTTATTCTTCTCCAAGGGCAGAACCCCCCCAGCTGTTTACATTGGGTTTTCAAATATTTCAAGTGATGTCTAGAGATGTATATTACCTTATCCTGGAGGCCATAGATAATCAGGATAGGTATCTTGGATAGAAAAGCTTATAATCCAACTAGATTTTAACCCCCTGGAAACCACATGGGGATGCTATAGCTGACTGATACAATACCAGTCTTCCCATAATCTGATAAGCATAGTATAAACTGAGCCAGTATAACCCAGTGGACAGAACACTAGACCAGGAGTCATGAAACTTGGGCTGCTAAACTGTGGGATATTTTAACCTTCTCATAACCCTGCCATCATTGTCATTTCCATCAGGCTTTGATATCCTGATTTACTCAATGGGCAGTTCTCATGTCCAGTTCTGGTCGGTCCCCACATTCATCTGTAAAATGAATGAAAAGGCAGGCTTAAGGATGTTTAAGAGCCCTGCTAGCAAAAAATGCTGTTTTTAAATGCTCTCTTAAAACACATGCTATTTGGGAGCCATAAAAATCTGTGGTCTGTAAGCCATTTGAGCTGGGACAATTACTATGTGGTGATGTTACAGATATCCAGCTCAAAATCAAAACTGCTAAAAGCAGGTGAACAGTTTCAAGTCCATAATGTTCTGAAGGGCTTACATAATGGGGCACATTGTGTCCTACTGACGTTTGTTTCAAAAATAGCCTTCTTAGAGATACAAGGTGCCCCAACATCAACCTTGATTTGAATTTCTTTAGAGTGGAAAAAAAACCCTTTTAGGAATCATCTGAAAAGAAGCTCTTTGGCTTCTTTATTCATTAACAAATTTAATTCGTTTTGACTCTTTCTTGAGACGCTATGGCCGACACTGAAATCTCCTTTGCAAAACTTTCTTTGTCCCTGACTTTCTTCATTTTATTCTGCTATGATCTGTTTTACATACTAAAAGCATAAAGGAAAACACCCTAAAGATAAAGTCGGGCCTATCTGTGTAATTTTCATGTTCACTGCAAGAAAGTTTCCTGTTCTCCATCCTTTTGCTCATTAAGAACTTACAGAAATCACAAGGAGTTTTCTACTCTTCTTTTTCTTCAGCAACTTGTAAACACACTAGAGGCCAGGCCTTCCAGAAATGAAAGCCTGTGTTTTCATTTTTCTCCATTTCTATCATTGATAGAGAAGTTGCAAACTTCCCAATGCCAAAAGACTAAAACTTCTAAAAGAAGATGAAGATACATTTAGCTTATGAGATCATCCTCCCTAACAGAGAGCTCTTACTCCAAGCACGATAAGAATGTTTTTTTTCATGGCCATAGGTTTTAGAGGAAAACAGAGTTTGGCAGTCTTCACCAATGGGTTGGTTTGCTGTCATTTCTCTGTAATCACCTCATGTTATAAGCCCAGAAAGCATCAGAAAGTTGTTTTAGGTCAGGGGAGGGAGGAGGACATTTTTTGTAAGAGCCTTCCCTGGCTATTGCTTTTGTCTTTAGTAAAAAGAACTGAAGGGAAAAGATGGGAAGATTCTTCCTGGAGAATCTTTACCTATTCAGAAGTGGAGAGATGGCATCTAAATCACTAAGCATATAAAGGACTCTCTAATTCTCAAGCTACCTCACTCACAGGTACACAAATTGGAAAGAAGAAGCAATATATGGAGATTAATGACTTTCCTAGACAAACATAAGCTGAAGGATTTCATCAACATGACACCTGTTCTACAAGAAATGCTAAAAGTCCTTCAATAAGAAAGAAAAGGACATTAATGAATAATAAGAAATCATCTGAAGGTATACAACTTACTGGTAACAGTAAGTACACAGATACAGAATACTCTATTGCTGTAATTGTGGTATATAAACCACTTATATCTTGAGTAGGAAGACTAAAAGACAAACCCATCAAAAATAACTACAACAAATTTTTGAGAGAGAGAGAATATAAAAATATATAGATGGAAACAACAAAAAATTAAAAAGTGGGGGAGGTGGAATTAAAGGGTAGAATTTCTGTTAGATTTCTCTTTGTTTGTAAGCTGGGTTGTCATATGTTTAAAATAATTGGTTATAAAATGTATTTAGCAACCTCATGGTAACCTCAAATCAAAAAACCTACAATAGATACCCCAAAAAATAAAAAAAAAAACAACAAGAAAGTAAGCATACTACCAGAGAAAATCACTTTTAACAAAAGAAGACAGGAAGAAAGAAAGAAAGAGAGGCCCACAAAACAACCGGAAATCAAATAACATGGCAATAGTAAGTCCTTACCTATCAATAATAACATTGAATGTGAATAGACTAAACTCTCCAATCAAAAGACATAGAGTGGTGAATGAATTAAAAAGGCCAAGTATATGTTGTCTGCAAGAAATATACTTCACCCGTAAAGACACACGTAGACTGAAAATAAAGGGATGAAAAAGGTATTTCATGAAAGTGGAAACCTAAAAAGAGCAGAAGTAGCTATACTTCTATCAGAGAAACTAGATTTCAAGACCAAAACTATAAAAAGAGACAAGGTCATTGTATAATGATAAAGGGGTCAATTCAGCAAGAAGATATAACTATTCTAAATATATATGCACCCAACACTGGAGCAATCAGATATATTAAACAAATATCATTAGAGCTAAAGAGAGAGAT
Organism: Lepilemur ruficaudatus; assembly: GCA_963574885.1. NCBI lineage: Eukaryota > Metazoa > Chordata > Mammalia > Primates > Lepilemuridae > Lepilemur > Lepilemur ruficaudatus. The sequence continues at coordinate 6,427 of CAUYRT010014800.1, read as the reverse complement.
AGACCCTAATATAGTAATCACTGGATTACTCCACTCCACTCTCAGCATTGGACAGATCATCCAGACAGAAAATCAACAAAGAAACATTGGATTGAATCTGTACTATAGACCAAATGGACCTAATAGATATTTATAGAATATTTCATCCAACAGCTGCAAAATACACATACTTCTAGTGAGCTCATGGATCATTCTCAAGGACAGACCATATGTTACGACACAAAACAAGTCAAAAATTCAAAATAATTGAAATCATACCAAGTATTTTCTCTAACCACAATGCAATAAAACTAGAAATCAATAACAAGAAGAACAGTGGAAACCATACAAACACATGGAAATTAAACAATATGCTCCTGAATGACCAATGGGTCAATGAAGAGATTAAGAAGGAAATTTAAAAATTTCTTGAAACAAACAAAAATGAAAACACAACATATGAAAACCTATGGGATATAGCAAACTCAGTAATAAGAAGAAAATTTATAGCAATAAATGCCCACATCAAAAAAGGAGAAAAGCTTCAAATAAACAACCTAACAATGCATCTCAAAGAACTAGAAAAACAAGAGCAAACCAAACCCAAAATTAGTAGAAGAAAAGAAATAATAAAGATCAAAGCAGAAATAAATGGAATTAAAACACAAAAATATAAAAGATCAACAAAAGTTGTTTTTATTTGAAAGGATAAAGAAAATCGACACACCTTTAGCTAGACTAACAAAGAAAAAAAAAGACCCAAATAAATAAAATCAGAGATGAAAAAGGAAACATTACAACTGATACTGCAGAAATCCAAAGGATCATTAGAGACTACTATATGCCAATAAATTGGACCTAGAAGACCTAGAAGAAATGCATAAATTCCTAGACAGATAAAATCTATCAAGTTTGAATGAGAAAAAAATCCAAAACCTGAATAAACCAATAACAAATAACAAGATAGAAACAATAATAAAAAGTTTCCCATCAAAGAAAAGCCCAGGACCCGATGGCTTCACTGCTGAATTCTACCAAGCGTTTAAAGAAGAACTAATACCAATCCTACTTAAACTATTCCAAAAAAACGAGGAGGAGGGAATACTTCCAAACTCTTCTACAAGGCCTGTATTACCCTGATACCAAAGTCAGACAAAGACATAACAAGAAAAGAAAACTATAGGCCAATATCTCTGATGAACATAGATGCAAAAATCCTCAACAAAATACTAGCAAACTGAATTCAACAGTACATTAAAAAGGTTATTCATCATAATTACAAGTGAGATTCATCCGAGGGATGCAAGGATGGTTCAACATAAGCAAATCAACCAATGTGATACATCATATCAACAGAATGAAGGACAAAAACTATATGATCATTTCAATTGATGCTATGCTGAAAAAGGATTCAATAAAATTCAACATCCCTTCATCATAAAAACTCTCCAAAAACTTGTATAGAAGGAACTTATCTCAACATGATAAAAGCCATATATGATAGACCCACAGTGAGTATCATGCTGAATGGAAAAAAAACTGAAAGCCTTTCCTCTAAGATCTGGAACAAGACAAGGATGCCCACTCTCACCAGTGTTATTCAACATAATATTGGAAGTTCTAGCTAGAGCAGTCAGACAAGAGAAAGAAAAAAAGGGAATCCAAATTGGAAAGGCAGAAGTCAAATTATCCTTGTTTGCAGATGATATGATCTTATATCTAGAGGAAACTAAAGATTCCACAAAAAACTATTAAAACTTATAATCAAATTCATTACAGTTGCGGGATACAAAATCAACATGCAAAAATCAGTAGCATTTCTATATGCCAACAGTAAACAATCTAAAGAAGAAACCAAGAAAGTAATCCCTTTATAATAGCTACAAATGAAATAAAATATCTAGGAATTTATCAAAGAAATGAAAGATCTCTATAACGAAAACTATAAAACATTGATGAAAGGAATTGAAGAGGACAGAAAAATGAAAAGATATTCCACGCTTGTGGATTAGAAGAATCAATATCGTTAAAATGTCCATACTATGCAAAGCAATCCCCATCATAATACAAATGACATTATTCACAGAAATAGAAAAAAATATGCTAAAATTCATATGGAACCACAAAAGACCCAGAATATCCAAAACCATCCTGAGCAAAAAGAACAAAACTGGAGGAATCACACTACCTGACTTCAAATTATACTACAGAACTGTAGTAACCAAAACAACATGGTATTGGCATAAAAACAGACACGGACTAATGGAACAGCATAGAGAACTCAGAAATGGATCCACACATCTATAGTGAATTTATCTTTGACAAAGGTGCCAAGAATATACAGTGGGGAAAGGACAGTTTCTTCAATAAATGGTCCTGGGAAAACTGAATATCCATATACAGAAGAGTGAAACTAGATCCTCATCTCTCACCATATACAAAAATCAAATAAAAATGGATTAACAACTTAAATCTAAGATCCAAAACTATGAAACCACTTAAAGAAAACATTGGGGAAATGCTTCAGGACATTGGTCTGGGCAAGGACTTCTTGAGTAATACCCAAAGCACAGGCAACCAAAGCAAAATTGAACAAACGGGATCACATCAAGCTAAAAAGCCTCTATACAGCAAAGGAAACAATCAACAAAGGGAAGAGACAACCCACAGAATGGGAAAAAATATCTGCAAACTACCCATCTGGCAGGGGATTAATAACCAGAATATATAAGGAGCTCCAACAATTCAATGGGAAAAAAAATCAAATAATCTGATTTAAAAATGAGCAAAAAATCTGAATAGACATTTCTCAAAAGACATACAAATGGCCAACAGGCATATGAAAAAATACTCAACACCATTAGTCATCAGAGAAATGCATATCAAAACTACAATGAGATATCATCTTGCTCCAGTTAAAATGACTTTTATTCAAAAAGACAGGCAATAATGAATGCTGCTGAGTATGTGGAGAAAGGGGAGCCCTTGTACACTGTTCGTGGGAATGTAAATTAGTGCAATTGCTATGGAGAACAGTATGGAGGTTCCTCAGAAAACTAAAAATAAAACTACCATAGCAGCCAGCAATCCCACTGCTGGGTATATATCCAGAGCAGAGGAAATCAGTATATTGAAAAGATATCTGCATTTCTATGTTTATTGGAGCACTATGCACAATAGGCAAGATTTGGAATTAACCTGAGGTGTCCATCAACAGATGAATGGACAAAGAAATTATGGTACATATACACAATGGAATATTATATAGCCACAAAAAGAATGAAATCCTGCCATTTGCAACATGGATGGAACTGGAGAACATTATGTTAAGTGAAATAAGCCAAGCACGGAACAACAAATCTCGCATGTTCTCACTCATATGAGGGAGCTAAATACTGCCTCCTATGGAGGCAGAGGAGAATGATGGTTACCAGAGGCTGGAAGGGTAGCAGGGAGGGAGGGATAAAGTGGGGATGGTTAATGGTTACAAAAATATAGTTAAATAGTTAGATAGAATGACCAATATTTGATAGCACAATAAAGTGACTATAATCAACAAGTTAGGGTATACTTTAAAATAACTAAAAGAGCGGAATTGGAATGTTCCTAACAGAAAGAAATAAGAATTGCCTGAGGTGATGGATACCTCGATTAGCCTGATTTGATTAATTCACATTGTATGTCTGTATCAAATCATCACATGTACCCTACAAAGATAAACAACTATTATGTATGCATAATTAAAAGTGAAAAATAAAAAAAAATAAGTGAAATATTAAAAATAAAATCATGGACTTCAGAGGCAATGACCTAGTTTCAAATCATTGTGTTACTGCTATGGTTCGAATATTTGTGTCCCTCATTCATATGTTGAAACTCCCTTCACATGTCAAAACTCCCAAGGTGATGGTATTAGAAAGTGGAGACTTTGGGAGATGATTAGGTCATGGGGGCAAAGCCTTCACAAATGGGATTAGCTCTCTTGTAAAAGGGGCCCAAGAGAGACCCTGCACCACTTCCACCACATGAGGGCACAGCAAGAAGGCACCGTCTATGGGCCTGAAAGTGAGCCTTCACCAGACAATGAATCTGCCTTGATCTTGGACTTCGAGCCTCCAGAACTGTGAGAAATAAATTTCTGTTATTTATAAGCTATCCAATTTATTATGGTATATTGTTATAGCAGTCTGAATGGACTAAGATAGTTGCTACAAGCTGTTTGGTTTTTGGCATGTGACTTTACCTCTCTAGGCCTCAATTTTCTCACATGTAGAAAGAGGTTAATAATGTCACCTTCCTCAGAGGCATGTTGCGAAAGTAAATTATATAATGCCTGTAAAGCACTTAGCACAGCAGTAAATATACAAGTGGTAGCTAATAATAATAATATTATAATTATTATAGGATTATATCCCACCATTAACTCAATTTAGTGAATATTGGCTAGGCATTACTATATGCCAGGCATTGATTAATTAAAGCAAAAAGTGAGCATTTACTATATATCAAGTAATGTGCTAAGAGCAAGGGAGAGCTGTAAGCAGGACAAGATCTCTTGGAGCCTAAGTGTTAGGGAGATGAGTGACAGGAAAGAGAAGAAGGCACTAGCATTATCACCAACTTGTAAAGTAAGAGGTTAGAGCTATGTCAGGGGGGTTCAGAGCTTCTCAGGGTCCTCAGAAATCATGACAAGTGCTCTGTCCCTTGTTCAGCCCTCTCTGACATTAGAAATTCTTCTCTTTCTCACTTGTGGATCCACTTGAATCTCCTCTGCCACTCAGCCCTGCCCCAGTTCCCAGGACCAACCTTGACACAAGACATGAGATTATTGGCTTCAGCTCTATAGATGGGGGCTGAGATTCAAGTTGTCTTGCTGCTTGTCTGACTGGAAGATGGTGCTCCAGTTTTGATACCTGGGGTCCAGCCTCATTTTAAACCTTAGTTCCCTTTATGTGCCCTTATTTTTAGAAATGAGTTTCTGACTTTGTGCTTCTACCCAAAAACCTGTCCCCAAAACTTATTTAGTGACCCCAGTACTCTCTTGTGATTAGAAGGCTATACCTTATTCTTGCTGGCTCCCATCTTAAACACTAGAGTTCTTCTCCTGAACCTCAGTCCAGTAGATAGCCTGGATGTTTGCTTCTTGCCAACTGAGACTTCTTAGCATCTTCACCTCCTAGATTCGTCTGTCTTCTCCTAACCTGTTGTCTAGACACAGACCACTCATTTCAAGTAATCCTTGTCTGTTAGATTTAAACCTCTGCCGCCACCACCGGCACCTGGGTTAGTTCTCTAATGCTGGTTCATCTAATGCGCAGTTCTTATGTCCAGTTCTGCTTATCTCCATATGCTTCATCGGGCTACCCAAGATCTGACATTCCTATTAAAACTAAGTCACTGAGGAGCTCTGAAGATACCATTGTACCCTTCTTAAAAGCCCTAATTATCAGTATTAATTATTTTGCACTTAGCCTATGAACAAGTCCTTAGTAGATCCATTCTATTCATTTATTCATTCATTAATTCAACAAGTATTTATTGAATTTTTATGTTTCAGGCCCTGAGATATTAAAATGAATTAGATATGTCTTCTGTCCTCAAGGAGTTCATTGTCTAGTAGGGCAGCTGGGCTTGTAAATAGATCATTACAATACAGGTTCAGAAGTACTATAAGAATGCAAAAAGTACTATAAGGAAGCAAAGGCAAGGGCACCTAACCCAGACTGCAGGTGAGTAGATGGGAATAGAGAAGGCTTCCTAAAAGAGATATTACCTCTGTGGTTCTGGAGGACTAGTAGGTAGCGTTAGCTGGCTGAAGAGAGGCAAAAGTACCTCCAGGAATAACCTGAGAGCTCGGCACCTTCAGGGAACAACACATGCTTTACTGTAGCTGGAAAATTGGGTGTGAAGGGGAAGGAGTACAAGATGAAACTACAGAGGTAGGCAGGTGCTAGATTAAACAGTGCATTATTTGCCATACAAAGGAATTTGAATTTTATCCTGATTTTTAAAGTGAGAAATTATAGTAATGTGGAGACCTGATTTGCCAGATCAAGAACAGAGACAGGGAAACCAGTTAAATGACTGACAAATGGTAAGAACCTTAACTAAGGTGATGATGGTGGGGGGTGAAGAGTGTGTCTGGATTTGAGAAGTTTAAGAGTAGAATTCAGGAAACCTTAAGAATCCTAGAAGAGGATGTTGGGAAGACCCTTTCAGACATCAGCCTAGGCAAAGAATTCTAGAAGAAGACCCCCAAAGCAATTAATGCAGCAACAAAAATAAACAAATTGGATCTGATCAAATTTAAAAGCTTCTGCACAGCCAAAGAAACTATCACTAGAGCAAATAGACAACCTACAGAATGGGAGAAAATATTTGCTCTCTACACCTCCGACAAAGGTCTGATAACAAGAATCTACCTAGAACTCAAAAGAATTAACAAGAA